>DXKC01010855.1:0-11324 GCA_031170775.1 Cymbopogon citratus
CGGCAATGGTTAACTGGGGAACAATGGTTACTCAGTCTGTACCAGGAAAGATTAAGTTTGAAAAAAACAGTGATGAGGATGTTTATAAATATGAGATTGAAAAGGTGTGGGTTCAGTTTAAGAGTCTACCTAGTGAATTGAGAGAGTTTCCCATTATTTGGGCTGTTGCCTCAATTTTAGGGGAAAATTAGATCAGTACCATTAAAAGATTGAAAGTTTGGAAAAATAGCATCGAAAGATTGGGCTTTAGAAAAATAGTACCGAAAGGTCTCTCCGTTATAGAATTCTAGCAGTCCGTTAACTTCCTGTTATCTTCTTATCCATCACGCTGCTCCAATCCATGGCTGCTGCTCCTCTCACAAGAACACGGGCGACCCCGCGGAGCTCGCGACCCGCCTGCCTTCCTTGTGCGTTCGTCTCAACGGCACCGGTTGCGTATGTCCAGCTGCTCCGCATGCGGGCATGAGCCCTGTCCTGTGGCTGCACTCGCTATGCTTCAACCAGTGCCTGTACGCGACCATGATGGCCATGACGGCGGCGACGAGCATCAGCAAGAGGTTGTACGAGTTCTGACTTTAGCTGGTGCAGCTGCAGGACTGCTCCTTGATGCCGCAGACATTCACATCCATCAGCATCAACTTGGAGACGACGCCTCCCAGCCAGGAGCCATATCTCCAGTACACATATCCGTCCCTGCCTATACGTGCTGCATCTCTTTCTCTTCGTACAGGATGAAATACATACGCGCTCGCTCATACGTACCGGAGACGACCGGAGCGGCCACAAACACAGTTCTGACATGATAGTCTGACAGAGAATTTCTCGTTCACGTAGACGCATAGACGAAGACAGTAAGGCGGCCCAGAGCACGAGCGCGCCCACAGCCGCCGCGACCGCGAGCATGGCCTGCGAGAGGAGCGTGGCCAGACGGCGGCGGAGCCGCCGGAGACACGGCGTTGTCGTCAGCGGCGAGGATGTCGATCCTGACCTTCATGCCGTTCGCTCAGTGCTTGCCGATGACGGCCGCAGCGGGCGCGGCGGCGCTCGAGAGGATGTCCGCAAGACGCAGCGTTCAGCCAGTTAATGTTCAGTTAACGGAAATGGTAGAAAGCTACACCAAAGCTATCTTTCGATGCTAAATTTCTAAAGCTGAATCTTTCAATGGCATTTTTCAAAACTTTGGTTCTTTCAGTGCTATGGATCTAATTTTCCCCAATTTTAGGGTTCCCAAAAACTGTGGATGTACAGTTCACCAAGAAACATGGTCGGCCCCGAATGAAGGTTGCGGTACTTGATTCTACTCTCATTCCATTGTTTGTCGATGTGGTGATTGGAGAAGAGGTTATATCGCTTCACTTTGGGGTCGAGGAGGGCGGCCTTGAAGGGGAACCGCAATTACTTGATCTCCCTGATGGGGAGGACCCAGAGGGGGATGGAGCAGGTTCTGAAGGTGATGATCCAGAAAATAAGGAGAAGGAAAATAATGAGAATGCAAACGATGAGAAAGAGATGGAGATTGATGGCAAAAATGACGATAAGGTGCCTAGTGCTGGCTCAGGTCAGCAGGGTGGCGCATCTGCTGGCTTGGATCAGCAGGGTGGCGCTACTACTGCTTTGTCCCTGGTTGCACAATCTGACTCTACCAAGAAGAATAGCAAACCGGTGGTCATTTTGGCTCCAAACAATTCGGGTGAATGGAAAGCAAAGTTGGCAAACCCTATAGATGACTCAGGGGCGATGTCAAGTCTCAGTGGTGCGACTACATCTTCTGGGAGGGCTAGCAAGAGAACTGCTGCAACAGCTAATTGGCTTCGGCAGTGGTCAAAACTCAAAGCATGCCACAATCTGGAGACTGTGCAGCCTAAAGGTCCTATTCAGAGGAACTCATTGGCTTCGGCAGTGGTCAAGTCTGCAGCGGCATGACAGCCGCAAGAACCAGCTAATTGGGGTTGTCGACATTTGGTGACATCCGCGCTTATGTTTTTTAGTTCCACTGGTTAGCTAGCTTCAAGATTTATTAGTCATGCATAATTCAGACTTCTTCGTATTTTGTGTAGCCATTGTGGGGGCTACTATTTGGTGTTGGTGCTCCTTAGCCTTAATACTTTGTAAGACCTTTGTAATAATTGATCTGATTCTATCTGCTGATAGATGAAGCCGGATTTTATATCCATTATCTAAAAAAAGTACACCGTCAGGAAATTTTGGCTTTCCAGTAGTGGCAGGATGTCCTGCAGCATGTCCGCAGGCAGCACAATGGTGGTGAGCGGCGGATCACGAGCACCTGCAGCCGAAACGGAGGCTAAGTTTGCAACTTCCATAGTTGTCGTATCGTATACACCCTCTGTTCCAAATTGTAGTTCACTTTGATTTTTTTAGTGCATGCATTTTGCTATGTATGTAGACATATTATTTATCTAGCTAGGTACATGGCAAAATACATGCACAAAAAGGTCAAAGTGAACTACAGTTTGGTACAGTGGGAGTACGAAACAAAAGCTAGCACGATGGAGTCGCTGGTGGTTCGATGATTCGATCAGGTGCATGTTGATTTAGATTTATATAGGCGCCGTTGTTGGTTGATGGTTTGATTTGATTGACAAGGCGTGTCTGACCAGGACTCGATCTGAGTTCCCCGGTGACAAATATATAGCGGCTGTATCCTGGAAATTGTATTACCGTTGAATTATAGGATGCCTGCCTCTCCAAAATCCAAATCTATAAAAGGAATTTCACGTAGCACAACAGCAGCTCCAGGAGACCAATTTACTACTGGAAAACGGAAATACCCTGACGGTTTTGAATTACCTCGACGGTTATTATATAAACCGTCAGAGTAAATAGATTTACCTCGACGGTTTCTCAAAAACACACCGAAAAATTAGATAATCGTCAGGGTAAATAGAATTACCTTGACGGTTTCTAGAAAACACACAGAGAAATTAAATAACTATCAAGGAAATTACTGATTACCCTGTGAGTACGTATAACCGTCAGGGAAATTGCATAAACCGTCAGGTTAAATTAAATTACCTTGACGGTTTTGCATTTTTTTGACGGTTATTAAATAAACCGTCAGGGTAATTATATGAACAAAAATGTTGTCCTTTTTAATCCGTAATGATATTAAACTTTGTCAAATGAAAAGTTGACCAAAACATCAAATGTGCATCTTGATGAGATGAACAAACTTGGTATTCATGAATTTTCTATTTGAATCCATTTAGGCTTCCAAATACTAGGGTCAAAGTGTTGTTTTTTTAAATCTAAAATTTGACTTGGTCAAACTTTGGCAAATGAGACACAAAACGACCTCATATGAAAAGCTTTTGAATACCAAAGTTTTATAACTCATCAAGATCAACAATCTTTATAAAGATACTTTTTTCATTTGACAAAGTGTTAGTAAACACTTGTCACAATATCATGAATCTCACATATAGTTTATGAAACTATATGAGAGATAGTTAATTTAGAACTATAGTTTTCTAACACTTTCGCAAATGGAAAAAAGACCAATATAACAATTGTGGATATTGATGATCTGATCAAAGTTGGTATTCATGACTTTTCTATTTGAGACCGTCTAGTAGTTTGAAATATGGTTTCGAGCCGCCCAAATTTAAAAATCCAAAATTTTAATGGTTCAAACTTCGGCAAATGAAAAGTTGACCAAAACATCAAATGTGCATCTTGATGAGATGAACAAACTTGGTATTCATGAATTTTCTATTTGAATCCATTTAGGGTTCAAACACTAGGGTCAAAGTATTGTTTTTTAAAATCCAAAATTTGACTTGGTCAAACTTTGGCAAATGACACAAAATGACCTCATATGAAAAACTTTTGAATACTAAAGTTTTATAACTCATCAATATCAACAATCTTTATAAAGATATTTTTTCCATTTGACAAAGTGTTAGTAAACACTTGTCACAATATCATTAATCTCACATATAGTTTGTGAAACTATATGAGAGATAGTCAATTTAGAACTATAGTTTTCTAACACTTTCTTAAATGGAAAAAAGACCAATATAACAATTGTGGATATTGATGATCTGATCAAAGTTGGTATTCATGACTTTTTCTATTTGAGACCGTCTAGTAGTTCGAAATCTGGTTTTGAGCCGTCCAAATTTAAAAATCCAAAATTTTAATAGTTCAAACTTCGGCAAATGAAAAGTTGACCAAAACATCAAATGTGCATCTTGATGAAATGAGCAAACTTGGTATTCATTAATTTTCTATTTGAATACATTTAGGGTTCCAAATACTAGGGTCGAAGTGTTGTTATTTTAAAATCCAAAAATTGACTCGGTCAAACTTTGGCAAATGAGACACAAAATGATCTGGGGTCCATTTAGGGTTCCAAATACCAAGATGAACAAACTTTGGTATTTTTGACTTTTGAATTTGAAACCATTTAGAGTTTTAAATACTGAAGTCAAAGTGTTATTTTTTAAAAAATTCAAATTTTGAAGACACTAAATGGGGTTTGGGAGCCCATTCGGCGCGTCACTGGGCCGGCCTGTGAGGCCCATATGGGGCCTGGCCATCCATCAAGATGATGAACGGCTCACGTTGCTTCTCAGCCTCATATAAAAGAGATAGGGTTGGGATACCCTAACCCTAATCCCCATTCTATCCTCCACTCTCTCTCAGAACAGACTTACAGAGGCGTCAAAAAAAAAGAACAGACGCACAGACACAGGAGGAAGTGCAACCAGCGGCCGACCAACGTCGGGCGGCGGCGCCGCGGTGGCGGTCGGCTTCGGGCCGGTCGTGCCCCGTGCCCCTTCTTCACTACGCGTCCGCCCGCTGAGCGGCGGCATCGGGGCTCGAACCTCTCATGCGCTCGCGCGTCCTTGCGCTGGATCGGCCTGCATCCAGGCCGTGCGACGGCCGCACGCCTGCGTCGGAGCGGCGCCTGCGTCGGAGCATGGCGCGCAGCGGCCCGGCCCCGGCGGGGAGCATGGTGCTCGCACTACAGCCTTCATTCTGCATGGCCACGCCTCCACCTCGGTGGACCTCCCCCAACCACAACGACAGGTCAAGAGTGTTAGCAAGGTTCGTAGTCCTCTGATTCATTTAGTTATCCGATTTGTTTTGTTACAAGCAGGCCGTCGGTGGGCGAACACGGCCGAGATCCACGAGATCTGATGCTTGCTCTTCTTGGTGGAGGCTCTCCGATTAATCTCTTTTCTGAAAGCATTTTCGTTGTGATTAATGAAAACAGAGTCAGCCTGGACTAGAAAACAAATAACCAAACACGACTGCCATTACCTTTAGTTGTAGACATGTGCATATTAGCTTCTAGCAGGAAAACACATCAGAGCCAGATATGTTTCTAGCTAGATAGATCTCTAATGGACCATGTTTGGACTGCAGGAGCTGGAGGATAATTTCATTGACTATTGCTTCTTTCTGGCAACTGTAAGAGATACGATTTAAGGCCCCTTATTGTCTTGGTCTCTTATCTGTAACTTGATACATATCTTGGACCAAATTACATAACTTGATACATATCTGTAACTTGATACTCATTTTACTTGCCTGAATGTCATTGTGTTTTTTTGTGATTTTGCTCAATAATATTTAGATTTTTGGCTATTTGTATTCAGATCTGATCTAATAAGTGTATTCAGTATATAGACACAAATTTGTTCCAAAGTGTCTTGCTTTGAGACTTTGATCATTGTGAAATATGTCTAGGTGTTCTGTGATGTGGAGATACCATCCAATGACTAATTGCTTTGTATTTACAGTTTTCTGAAGCTAGTCCACTTGTTGTCCAGTACTGCACTTCTCTTGCCAGGTTCTACATAAAAGGGTAAGTTTATTCTCTCCACCAGCCTGCTTAGCTGCAGCTCTCTACTTTCTCAATGGATACATATGCTTATACATTGGTTTGGTCTGACCTCACTACATTGGTTCTCTACTTTCGGCATTCTGCTATGCATGCCTTCTATTCTTGATTTTGATAGATGAAAACAGAAACAGTGATGCTTCGTTCAGCTGGAGGTAGTTAAAGTTCTCTGGGAGAGTCTTAGGAAGTTTTCAGTCAAAGGTATGCTGCATTTCTGCGAGTGTATGATGAAAGCTTACTATGCCAATTGCCAACTCATTTTTTTACTTGTTGTGACTTGTGCTTCTGAAGGCAGCTCTAGTGGTGGATCTGGTCATGGTGTCCACCAGTGGTAATACTCTGTCAGAACCATCTACTCTCGCTATATATAGGTAAAGGATCATATTTGTGTTGTTCTCTATGCATTTGTTAGTTCTTGTTGGATTGTTATTGCTGTTACATCCTCAATAGTCAATACCATAGTACTTATGGACATGCTCTTGCAACTGTTATGAGCAGGGATGGACTATTTTCTATGGCTGATATATTCACTCCTAATGTGAAAGAAGCATCGAAGTTACTTGGGGATGTATCATTGCATACAATTGTAGCAGCACTGCAGCAACCCCCATCCAAGATAAAAAGGTGATCTCTCTTATAAATATACGCAGCTACTAATATTTTGATTTGTTCCATTATGTACAGTGTAATAATCTAGAGTTAGCCATTCTCTATACTGCCTTATCTGTCACAACTGTTTTTGTCCATAAGCATTCAGTTACATGAAATTGTCTATATTCTATAGATTAAATCACAACTGGATGTCTTAGTTTATTAGTAGGCAGTTGTAAGATGTTGACCAAACAAATGAATAAATGGCTGCATAATGAAGGTAATTTTCACTTGCAGGCACACTTGGTTGCATGCTGGTAGCTATAGTAGTAGTTTTATCATATTTTTTTAGCTATCAGATATCATTGCTGTGCATTACCCACTATTTATTTAAGACTTATAACTCCTTATAATGTTGGTCTGTCATTTGCTATTTCTGTGTGCGTACGTTGGTTTGAAGTTGTTTATTCTGTTTTATCCTTCACTAGCTGTTCTTTTTATCCTTGAATAGCTTTTTTTTAATCAACATTTTTCTCATCTCAGTATTCAGCAACCAACACATGAGTCCGCCCAGATGCAGCGAGAAACTAGAAGCAGCAGCTGAGTGCAGCTGGAGGCCAGAACTATGTTGATTCTTCAGGATATCTTGATGCAACCCTCTTTGTAATGGATTTATGATAGACTGATCTATATCTATATATGTATCCATGACCGTATTATATTTATGTTGGTATCTTTCCATGATTTTGTGTATATAATATTAAATATATTTGTTTTTAATGTGGGAGACATTTCTCTGACGGTTGCACCTCGACAACGAATATATTAAAACCGACAAGGAAATGTTTATTTTCTGATGGTATGCTAACCGTCAGGTAAATGTTTCTTATATCCTGTCGGTTTGACACCGTCAAGGAAATGTCGGTAGTCCACATTTTTTGACGGTTCCTACCGTCAAGGAAATTTCATTTTCTCCGACGGTTTTATATTTTCCTTGACGGTTTTGCGCCGACAAGAAATTAAAATCGTATTTCCTTGACGGTTCGCCATCAGGGAATATCCATTTACCCTGTTGAGCCAGCCTTGACGGTTATTCCCTGATGGTGACCGTCAGGGAAATTGATTTTTAATTTCCTTGACGGTTTTTTCAATTTCCTTGACGGTCCGTACACCGTCAAGCAGGGGCGAAGCTATGTACAAGGTTGTGGGTGCCCAGGCACCCACAAAATTTTGAAAAACCACTACTAAAAACAAATTTTCACCATGATTTGAGATTAGATTTTCACACCTACAAGCAAAAGGCACCCCCCACTAATTTGTTCTAGATTCGCCCCTGCCGTAAGGAATTTCGACTTTCCAGTAGCAAGACCCCGCACCCATCACCACCAGGTTCAAAACCCATGGGACCTGCCCTTGCAAGAGCACCTGACCCGATTGCCATCTCTACTTGCAAGTAGAGGCAAATAATCACACACTGATCTCTTGTTGTGCTTTTACATATGGCATGTTGGCAACAAGAAGAAATTCAACATAAGGGCATACAGGATGAACGAATTTATTTTGAGTTATTAATTAGTTCTTCACACCTCGATTGATCTTCAAGCATTTGCAGAAGGACTGGGAAATAAAATACACTGGAGAATTCACTCTGGACACAATCTGTACTACTGGATGAAGCAGTCGGTAGATGGAGTGTGGACACTATTTGCGTGCTTCAGGGGGGACGGTGACGGCAGTGGTGGAAGCATTGGTGTGCTTCAGGGGGACGGTGACGGCAGCATTGGTGGAAGCGAGCTCGAGGAAGCGCCATCTTGTTGGGCACGACGTACACCTTCACCAGCTGCCTTTTCTTTCCCTGGCAGGGTTTGTAACACCGATAAATGAATTTTATTGGACCCAGTAAAATTACACTACTCCACAAACTTTAACCACGGCGGGTAAAGCCATCCACTGTGGTGAAAATGTCACGGTGAATCGTGGCCTCAGCGCGGCGGTCCACGGAGGCCGCTAGGGCGACGCTATGGAAATTCAATCCTGTAGTAGTGTTAAGTTTTTTTTTCCTTATTTTTTAAGTTGATTTTGGATAGAATCCATCTCATATAACAACAAAAATAGAGATATGAAAACCATATATGACAATGGCGGAGCAGCAAAATGTGGGTCGCTAAAGATAGCGCTGGGGCTGTTTGGGCCTGGGAGCGGAGAATGGAAATGATTTGGATAGCGATTACGGAAATGATTTGGATAGCGATTTAGGGTTTAGGACCTTTAGGTAGACATCTGATATACTGCTTTTATTGTGTTTCTAGGTACTGACATAGTGTATTTATCAAAAAGAAAACATACATATAGTGTATATCCAAGTGCATAGCGAAAACTATATATAAAAAAAACAAAACATCTTATAATTAATTTAGAATGGGGGTAATAATTTTTCGCCAAAATGACATGGCTTTGGACAGCACATGAAGACGGCGGCGGCGCGGCTAGGGCAGGTGGGCGGTGGCGCACGTAGAGAGGGAGATGGAGGGAGAGAGCCAAGAGCTTGAGAGCTGGGGGATAAGTCTTTCGACTATTCCTTTCTTGAATGATCCAATTACAATTCCCTTGTATTTATAGTCATGGGAAGACTTGACCCTTAAGGAAACTAGGAGATCCTTATAGGATTGGATCATCCTTTCCTACTTAAATATTTCTATTTATTTAATCGATCTTTTCCTAATCAAGATCGAGACACATATGGTAGTCGATGATGACGACGGGGCTGGCGGCGGCGGCGATGGCAGCGCGCCCGTCCTCTGCGCGCCTAGGGTTTGGCGCCTGGGCCGCCCTTCACGGCGGTTGATGCGGCGTTCTTCTCTTTCTGGGCCTGATTTGGCCCGCTTGTTTCGAGAGGTGAGGTCGTGACCGTGACAGTTCTCCCCCCTTTTCCACTCAGCGCGTCCTCGCGCTGAAACATGACTTGGGGGCTTGGTGTCGCCAGGTGCTATCTGGTTGTCGCCTGATTGCCGCTGTTGAAGATGTTGGTGATGAACAGAAGGCCGTGTAAGCGGACGTCGAGGTAGTCACTGTTGTAGAAGGTCGAGATTATATGCCCTCCAATGTTGGTGTCGTTGAAGAGGCAACACGTTGCTCTTGTTGTGGAGGTGCCATTGGGATAGGTTTTTGGCGGGTGTCGCGGTTCGGTGTTGCTGCGGTCGATGTTCATGATGTAGAGCCATAGTGAACATGTTCCAATTGCAGCCTTAGGATCGCCTGGGGGATCGACCATCATGAGAAGGTTGTTGTTGGTGTCGTCGTCTCTGTTGATGCGCCGGATGTATATGTTGACGTGCCAGTACTTTTCACGTCGAGCAGCTTGATTCAACTGGTTGAGGCGTGACCCGTCCACTGCCATCTTGTTCTCTGCTAGGTGTCTGCATAATAGCCCCGCTATGTCAAGTGGAAGTGGGATTACATACTCGATTGTCATGCCCAGGGGTGCAGGTGGCTTGTTGGAGTGTTGCCCGGAGCCCGACGAAGGTTCCATTGCCACCAATTGGACGATCAACTGTAGTGCTGCCGGTGCTACCAGCGAGCTCTTGGGGGGTTCCTCTTTTTCTACATCCGGGGGGACCGTGGGATCCTTACTGCGATCGATGTTGTCTTCAATCGTGGCGGCGATGTGGCTCAATAGTGGGCTGTTGCTACCATCGTCGAGGGACGTGTCCTCATCATTGTCAACGGCCAAGTCCATGCATGGGGGAGAGGGCACGTTCAGATCTGATAGCTGTATGGATGACTTGGTTGTTACCTCCTTGACGATGATGATGGAGGCCATCTCGGCCGGTGCGGTTGATGATGACGTGGTTGAGGCTGCTATGGATGGATGCAGGTGTCCCGGCACTAGAGCTGGCGCCATCTTGATCTCCACCCAAGGCTCTTCGTTGCAGAGGAGCTTGACGTCGAGGTCGTAGGCGACGTAGTTGATATTGAGGGTGAGGTGGGTGGGTAACTAGTGCCATACCGTTGAGGCGAAGAATGGTGATGACGTTGTCCTCAAATCGAGCATATTGACGAAGAGGAGTGTTCCCCAGCCAAACTTTTCCAGAAACTGATTCGCGATGATCACGCCATTGAGGTTGAAGGGGTGGGCGCCCGGTACTCCCGAGTGGCGCCTACTGATGACCATGTTGATGCAGTCGTCAGCTGGGTCGTCGGTGTCGATGCCGGCGTCGAAGTCACATGCATCATGCGTCTTTGGTTTGTTGTCGTAGAGGTAGAGGCCCACACGGTGGTGTGCCGTTGTTTCCATGGCATGGAGCTCCTTCGGCGGACGAGGAGGGTGCGTTGTGAGGGCGCCCTTGACGTCGGCTGATGACGTCGGCGACGTCGCCCGGCGTTGTCGATGGTGCTCCGTGGCTGCGGCGGAACCTCGTTGACCATGGGCGTAGGTGGTGTTGGAGCGTCCTTGGTGTGTGTCGGTGACGTCGTCGGTGATGTCGTCCGTGGCGCCAGGAGGTCGAGGATGTGGCCGGAGATATCGACGTCGTGGCGTGCCTGCTAGTTGATCTCCAAGCCGGTGGAGACGTCGTCGCTCGACGTGTTCTCCATCTTGGGCTTGTCGGTGATGGGTTTCTCCCCGATCTCTGCAACGGGGTTATCGATGGTGCCATCCAGATCTGATCTGGCTGGGGCGTCGGTGGATGTGGCGCCTGGATTCTTGATGATTGGAGGGGAGGTGATCATGGTAGTGGTATTGCAAACCTCTTTCATGGGCTCGTCGGCGAAGAGTCGTTCCCCGATCTTGGCGGCGATCTCCGCCATGAACGGTGCTGCTGCGTCTTGGGCCTGCTGGTGGAGGAACGTGCGGCCGGCCTCCTCC
>DXKC01010858.1:0-15290 GCA_031170775.1 Cymbopogon citratus
CCTTTCTGGAATAATGCAGTACAAATAGCTGTCATAATGCCAACAATCAGTTTCCCTTTTGTTGAAATTATATTATGTTTAAGCATATCCCATTTAATTTTTTTGGATCCAAACAATTTGTGTTCACCATTTTTTATTTTGCATGAATCTCTGCAAGATGGTCGATGGCATTACTCAGTCTAGCTTTGAAATGTTGTTGTTCAAATGTTGATGGCTGCTGGATTCACTTCCTAATTTGGCTTCTAAAATTAGATTGTAAGGTGGCTTGTTTGTCAATAGCATGCTTGCCAAGTTGCCAGGACTTCGTGGCATGTTACTATGAAAAATCAAGTTGCTTCTCTGTAAGATGTGGCTTACAAGCTGGGGATGGACCTGCACGGCCTTGACAAAGGTACGGAGGCAGGAAGCATATAGATAGCAAGCGCATAGTAGAAATATTTTCAGTTATTTAAAGGCAATATCACATTTTTCCTATATTTATGATTCAAAAAGAAGAGTTTAATCTGGTGATTTGTTGGTTTTTGTGCCTATTTGTTCACAGCCAAGAGGTTCTGTTCATTGTTAATGCCCAGGTCAAGTGTAGTTCATGAATCATATGTAAAGCCATCCTCTTGGACAAGCTAACCATCATTCCCTAACATCAAAGAGTAACAGGCACGCCTCAATTTGCCTCCCACTCTGTTTACTATCCAAATTCCAGTTTGGCCAAACCTTCTCTTGCAAGAATACATGCACACAACTGATTGGAAGGTTATTTTTGAGACATTGTTTTGTTGCTGTCGCTGTTCCTTGATAGGTCGTTTTCTATAAATGTTAATTTGAAAGCAGACAATTTCAGTAGCAGATCACTGGATATATATAGTTGAACATCCTTAGCTAGGCTTCCCCATGTAAAAAACTTAGCTAGGTTTCGCGAAAGAAAATCAGGCAGGAGAGAGGATGTATTCCATGTGCATACTTCCTGAAAGGAGTCCATCAAAGGATCATATGGTTCATTATTTCCCAACTGATACCAGGAGGATCAAATGAAATTGCAGATTAAGCAACTTTTTCTCCATGTGAAATACTTGTATATTAGCATTAGGGCTTGGGTTGGGAAATAACAGTTTAGTTCATAAAATTGGTTGTGTATCTTCAGTTTCCTATATTTTGTTGTAGCACAAAGCTATTCTATCTTAATTATAGGGATGGCATTCGCGTCACTTTTACAACATGATGAACTTTTAGTTTTTACCAGGTGTTGAGTTTGGTTAAGAAACTGTTTGGTGCCTAGGTTATTTTTATTAGCATCTGTTAATTAGCAAAAGAAAAGGAATTGAAGTAATTTAATTGGCATCTCTACATGTTATCTTCATACTGAATCATTTGGACTTTGGAGTGAACCTTCAGTTGGATTAGTGGAAAGAACATATGGATTGTATGTTCTCTCCCTCGTCTCTCCGCTTCAGCGAAATCCATGTAATATAGATTATTGGCATATTATGAACAATAAGCTCAAAATGTCCTTTTTACTTGAATTGCTTTTGTATACACTGGTTTTGTTGTACTTAAATGCAACACGTTTATTCTGGCCTTATTGTTGGTCTATCAAATAAAACATTACTAAAGGCACAAAATCAAACTAAGAAGGGGAATTGAAATAAGCGGAAAGCTCAAGCAAATAAGCCGGGGTGTGAAATGCTGCAGCTTAAGCAAATGAGATGTCAAAAAATAAGATGTCTCGGGACTTGGCAATGAGTAAGTTGATTACTCACAATAATTTTGTCATCTAGACACAGACTAAAACGAGAGTACTGTTTTGCAGACTATTAAATACTTCATCTCACATTAGCGAGCAATATTATTCAGTGCATCACATTTTGGTGTCAAAGGGAAATTAACCAATATATGTTTCAGCACACTGGTTACAGCCTCTTGAAATTAACCACCGCAACATTTCAGCACACTCCTAATAGTGGGGTTTTCATATATTGCACTAAAAACGTGGTTTGCTAAGTTAAGAACACAGCATAGTACCTTCGGAAAGTAATATCAGCACAAGGTAGATACTTCCATTACAGCATCATAAAGGTACAATTCTTAGTGCGACCATAAACATTGTACTTAAGAAAATAAACACCAAATGCAAAGATGACTTAACATTACATAGCTTCAAATTTAGAAGTTTGCTGGCTAATTAAACACAAAGTCAAATGCTGCAGTTCTTTGTCACGTGCATCAGATAGAGCACCGGTGTTCCCATAACCACCACTCCATATGCAGAAACAGCCTTGGACTTGGTAACTGGATCAGCATTTTTCACACGGTACTTGGCCCTGTCAAAGGAGGAAAAACAAATTAGACCCTGTTTGGTTTAGTGCAAAACTGCCGAAGCTCTGTTTGGTTTCTGCAGTTTACATATTAGCTGAAACAGGATTTAGAAATTTGACAAAAGTCTTGCCAAAAGTGCAGTTCCGCATGCCGAAAAATGACATCGCCAAACAAGACTTTAGTATGATATAAAATTGGCACTATGACAATTAAGATTAGTTTTGTGAAGGGGGTACCTATCAGTGATTCTACCATGCGTTGCAAGTTCTCTTCAAATATTGATTAGTTTCAATAAGCATACAAAATACTGTCCAAGCACAATATGATTGCCAGTGCCATAACATGCTTCCCTTAAAATCAGCATTGCTAGGTTATACACTGTAGGTTCAAATATGAAGGTACTAACAAAATTCTATTAAAACCACCATGGACTCTGAATCTGCATAACTCGGAATATCGGACATGAACATATGAGCTACCCTAGGTGGGAGATGCAAATTATGAACAACCATGGACTCTGAATTTGCTCAATAAACAATGATGTACCACATTCTCATGCACTCACCACTGCCACAGGATACGTGGGAAGCTCTCAGTTTTGTCTTTTGGCTCACCACCCCCAGTTGAGAAACGCCTGGCGCTCTGCAAAAACCACTCCTGATCAATAACAGTTTATAAAACATGCAGGCAAACCATGAACCAGAAGCAGTTACATTCAGAAGCTAAACTCGTATCGTGCGATGATATGGAAGCGGGCTCAACGCAAACATGGAAGACAAAGAGGACCATCCAAATATTTTATTATTGTGACATTGCACTATTCTTAACTAATAGAAGATCATACATTTACAGCCTACATGATTGTTAACATTGATAGCAAGCCAATGAGGAACAATGAAAATCAAACAATGATGTTAGGACAATCACAGTTACTGTTACAAAAACTGGAAAATAGAGCTCAATTATTCAGAGCAGCCACAGCATGCAGCTCAAAATCAAGGCCAGAAATGCCATTTCATCACCTATGCTTAGTTTGATATTTTTTCTGCAGTGTTCAGGCATCAGATAGAATGGGTGCTCTCAGAGGCAACTGTCAACTACTACAATGAAAGAAAAAGGACCGAGAAACTTCAAGGATATATCCACGATCACATGATCAAACACTTTATTTGCTACAATGTATTTTGTATAGAGGTCTAGATATACAAATGTCAGTTTAGGAACAGAAGGAACACATTTCAAGCACTCCAGATAAACTCGCCATCCAGTGGGCATATTCAACACATACACAGTTCCCTTTAACTCCATTCGAGTAGTTGGCCCAACCCCAAATCCTAACTAAGCCAATTGGACGGCAAGAGCTTCAATTGTAAGATAATCGGACCTTGCCCTGTCCAACCGTCTCCCCCACTCCCCACCGCCCCGGCCGGCGCCGACCACCTGTCCGGTCTTCTCCCCCAAATTTTCTTCTAAGCCCGCCGTTGTCAACCCCAAATCCTAACTAAGCTCATCGGACGGCAAGAGATTCAATCGTAAGCTGATAGGACGCATGAAAAATCGAGGATTGGATTGCTCCACAACACTCGAGCGTTAGCTAGCATTCTCATGTAGTCTATGTGCCCAGATTTGTACCCGCTGTAGTCTATGAGCCCAGATCTGTACAGATATGCAAAGATTTACCTCGAGGTTACGGACGGCTGCAGGGGGGAGCGATGGCGGTGCAGCACGGAAAATCCCTTTTCCGCCCATGGATGCGGCGGACGATGATCCAGAACAACGGCGGCCCAACATCGCCATCGCAGATCGCAGCGCCGCCATCGCGATCCCCTCTCTTGCTTTCTCTCCTCCCTATCTCTCGCACTGCTTCCCTTCACCTCCTCCCTTTTCTCTCTCCTGGAAAAGCTAAGGACGCGTCGTAGGAGAGGAATCAGGAACTTCCGATGCTTATATGCACACGGAAGACGGTGGGTGTTTATCCGATACGGCATCCATGGGGCGACCGCTTCCGAGTCTGCTCCGTAGTTTTGGACCGGAATCGAACCGCTCGGGGGCTCGGTTCACGGTATGATTGGTTCAACCGGTTGAACCAGGCGTTTAGTGTGTATAATATAATATAATAATGAGCACTACTACATACAACAGATGAAGTGTCCTAGTGGTGAAGAAATTGCACTCTGATTCATGAGGCCACCTGTTCGAATCCTTCCGGCTTCCACTTTTTTTTACACAGTTTGCAATTGTGCCAGTCCAAAAGTAAATTTGGTTCACAATCGTGCATATGTCCGCATGTGTAAACTTAATATATATACAGCAACATAATCTAATGATAATAATGAATAGTAATCTAATAAGAAATTATAGCCAACTAGGCTGCGGGCGATTATACTTAGGGGAAGTATGTTTTTTATTTGATAGGTGTGGCTTTTTGGGCTCCATCAGAATAAGAAAGCTTTCATTGATATATGTTTTTGAATTGTTGTGTTGACATGTACTATTTATAACAAATGAATAATAGGTAAACTTAATTATGCCTCAACCTTTATGGCTAATATATCCTTTGACATTATTATAAATCCCAAGACTCTTTATACAAAACCAACCCGCAGATTCTTTGAGACGTGTGAACAGCATCAGAAAACCAAGCCCCGGCTGTCCCAGAGTTAGATTAGACAGCTAGGAAAAGAAACAGACAATAAAAGCGAATCAGAATTATCAGAAAACGCGTCACGCCTCGCCTCATAGTTTAGAGAGCTACTGTAGGAAAGAGAAGCCACGCCTCTTTCTTAAGAATTTAGAGAACTCAAAAAAGAAACAGTAAACAAACAAGGACTTCAACAGTTCCATCACATCAGCCTATCTGAGGCCACACCACCGGCTGATCGTGCATCAGCTGCTCTCTTCTTCTGATCGTGCATCAGTTCATCTCTTCGTCGCTCCCCTTCTGCCCCTGAGAAGCACCACCAGTCTTCTGCCCCTTCAGACCCTGAGAATCACCAGTCTTCTTCTGCCCCTTCAGACCCTGAGAAGCATTGTAGAGAATGACAACCCAACAACGAATGAATGAATCTTACATGGGAAGTAGTGCATCAGTATCATTACTAACCTTAGCATCATTGTCATTGTCAATGTCTGTAGCATGGGGTCCACCATTGCTAGTAGCATCTCCATTTGTAGTAGACTTCATAGCTCTCTGCACAGAGGTAGCATTAAATACTTGATTTCAATTGGTAATATTAAGTGCAGAATTCAGAAGTGAAAAGTATCATACCTCAAGTTCATTCACTCTAGTCCTCAACCCTTCCACTTCTACAAGTGTATCAGCTCTCTCCTTTTTCCCCGTGGTAGACACGGTATGAATAGCGAAGGGAATTCCAACAAGAAGGGCTGCGAAAGATGTGTAGACGCCAAAGCCAAACCTACGGTCATACTCATGGCCTACTTCAATTCTGGTCACTCTTGTCTGCGACCACAAAGCATTCCAGGAATGCACTAACAATTATCATATTATCATACAACACAGTTATTTATTGGACTCAAAACAGTACAAACAAGCATTATTGCAAATCAGGACAGAAACGAATAAATGAATTAACTAGAAATTACATGCAAAATAGTACACATGCTGGAACAGTACAAACCAAGCAAACAAATTTTGTTGGATCTTCATGTGCGCTGACTTAAATACATTCAACAAGAAACAACAGCACAAGGGAAACTCCCATTGGACAAAGGGGAAAGAACTCTTCTGTCCAACTGTCTCACAAATAAAACAGGTAACTAGGTAGGAGCTATAGCTACAGTTCCAAAACTGAGCACCTTTCTTTCCATTTTTCTAAGAAAGGGGTTAACATCTTCAAGGCGATACCTGTGCGGCCTGATCGCACAAAGGATGGTAATTGCACAATACACAGAAGCAATACAAAAAACTATGAATGAAAACTGCGTCCTTTTTCAGTAAGCAGAAATTCAGCTAACGATTCAAAAATCTGTCGTATGCACATGCGCCAAAAAGGACACCGTTTTCATTCATATTTTTTCATAACTTGCATACTGACTGCAGGACAACATGGTAAATTGGCACGGTACTATCATTTTTTCTAATGACGTCAGTGATAATACAGAGATTGCTAATTTAGGACCATCCAGAGATGCTGCAAACTTGCAACTTACTTATTAATGGCACGGTACTATCATTTTTTCTAATGATGTCAGTGATAATACAGAGATGGTTAATTTAGGACCATTTAGAGATGCTGCAAACTTGCAACTTACTTATTAATTACTAGGTGATGATATACTCTACAACATGGGCACATGGCAGATTTTCCTAAGCAACCACATGAACAAAAATTTATACAGTATGTAGCACTGCAACAATCATTAAACACTCCAACTGCCTGGCTATCACAGATGGAATCCTCTGGGTTGAGCTGTGCCATTTTAATACAGTGTTGTGCCATTTTAATACAGTGTAATACACAGCACTAAAATGCTAAGCTGACAGTTCCCCACAAATCAAGAATAATGTTCTGTTTAGGAATACTCCAGGAATCACTATCAATTATCATATTATCATATAATACAAAGTTATTTATAGGACTCAAAACAGTACAGAAAAGCATTGTTGCAAATCAGGATAGCACATAAACGAATAAATCAATTAACTAGAAATTACATGCAAAATAGTACACATGCTGGAACAGTACAAACCAAGCAAACAAATTTTGTTAGATCCTTATGTGCACTGACTTAAATACATTCATCAAGAAACAACAGCACAAGGGAAACTCCCATTGGACAAAGAGGAAAGAACTCTTTGGTCCAATTGTCTCACAAATAAAGCAGGTAACTAGGTACGAGCTACTGGTAGTTCCATGCCTAGACATTGACTCTTATTTTTTTCTAAAACTCACCTCTATGGTAGATCCATCACAGATTTGAGCCAACTCCTCAGCATAACCCCGAATCTGGACAAGAGCTATTTCGGGAGGAGCAGTTTTAAGGACCTTTCCAATCTCCTCATTGATAAGAGCTGCCCTGGCCAAATCCCCCTACAAAATAAAAACAGACAAGGTCAGTAAACCCTTACTAGATCTTGGGAAACCATAATCTTGAAAGGATACCAATAGATAAACCTTGGGAGCCTTCAGATAGGAAACGAAGTCCTCAAAAACCTTAGCAACTGAGGGAGGTACAGCAGAAGTGGCAGAATTCGGACCATCAGAGCAGCACCTCAACTGAGATTGAAAGAATAAAACAGAATCAAACATTTATACACAAAATCGAGGTAAATCTAGAGAGAGATACAGAATCATCATACAGGAATCCTGAGAGGAGCCCAAGACCTCAGCTTGGCGGCAGCAGCCAGAAACGCCACCATCTCTGAGAGTTTTGGAACTGACGGCGGCTCTGTTTCAGTGTGGATGCTGAGTAGGGAGGGGAACGAATAGGGTTTGCTGGTGAGGTAGTGTTATATATATGGTGTGGATTACTCCTCATGGGCCTGAGCAAGGCCCAGTAAAAAAGAAAAAAAAAGGTTAAGCATTTCTATTTCTATTTTCCAGCCTGCTTGTGATTTTATCTTCATTTTTTAAACTTCATGATTTTACCCCTGTAATTTTCAATTGAATCCCTCTAACGGTGTTTAGGGTAAAATAAAAGGATTTTGTAAAAAAAACTTTAGAATAAAAGGACAACTTTGCCCATGTATTTTTGCCCCTGTGTTTATTGTGTTACTTGTGTTTTTACCTCTATTTGAGCTTCGAAGTTTTCCGGAACAAGATGGCGGTCACCATCTTGTTGAGTGGGTTTTATAGTGTAAGTGAGATTTTAGTGTTTCTACGGTGATTTTGCCTTTTTTTTTTAACTTTGTGATTTTGCCTCACTTAGTCCAATGAAGCTCTCGTTTGCCTTGGTTTGGAACACTGTTGGATTTGGATGGATTAAAAGATTAAAAAGAAAAAAGAAAAGGCCGGTGGCAAAAAGACATCAATACCCTTTTGTATTCCGTATCCTTTCTTCTCTACTCGCTCCAGAATCAAAGTCGCGCGACTTGCGACTTCACCTTTAACGCTAGGGTTTCGGTGGGCAACGGCGGCGGGGCTGACAGCGCTGGCGCACCTCCATCCGTCACTTCACCCTCCCCCATGCCCTTGGTGCGCATGCGGCGGCGATGACCGCCAACACCATGGTGATTGCGGACAGCATGTCCAGTTCTAAGTTGATGTATAGGCCCAAACCCACTCTAAAAAACACTTTTCAAATGATAGGCGTGAACTCCCATTGTCCCCAAATAAATTAATTCCTTAAATTCATGCAAATAAAATTTAACCAAATTAATAAAATTTAACTAACTCTATAGGAGGGAGATATATTTATAACATAAAATGAGCACAATTGTCATAAATCTTGACGATTTTTTCTAGAGAATCTAGGTAAAGTTCTAAAAGTTTGACTTAAGAAAATTATAGGAATTTAATTATTCAGGGACAAAACGAGAATTTTATTCTGTCATAAAACTCAATGTTTGTATGTTTTGTATTTAAAGTAGTTTTTCTAGCAACTTAGCTTTCTTTTCTAACAATCTCTTACATCTACAGATTATAAAGGACCCGTCTAACAGACGTGGTGAAGCCTCTACTCAAAAATACCATACCTTACCGCGGTGAGACTCTCCAAAAAAAAAATTGCTGCCAAGCTTTCAAAATCACAGCACCTCCTACTATCTTCCTAAATCCGCCATCGCCTGTGAAAAGAAACCTCATCAAAAGAAAACTACCTACCCCATCATCGAACGCGATACCTGCGATCGCGAAGCCATCGAGCCCTGCTTGCTATCGAACGACCTCACCAACTTGTCATCGCCGCGACACACCGACATTGTTTCCGCCATGTCGCAGCACCTTCGTTCCTCAACCTCGAACCAGCACACACTACCGCCGACAAACAGGCCACTACCTGGTGCGACGCCTGCGACATCACCAAGCCACCACCGCCCCTCCCAACTACCACACGCCATCGGTCCTCCCAAGCGCTCTGCCGAAGCCTGCACGACATCTTTCATCCTTGACGCCGCAAGTGCCCTTAAGCTTGAGCTCCACTCCGCCTTCACATCATCGCAAGGGCACCTACCATCCGCTGCGCCGCCTCGACGCCACAACGGTCGTGCGCTCCCCTCCGCCACTAGCTCGATTTACAGCTGCTCATCACCCACCAATCGGAGGCAACCCCCATGCAGCACGTGTCGTTGCATGTCCCTGCCCGCTACACCCCTACAGTTCACCTCCAAGGCCTACCTAGGGCTTTAGCCTCAAAAGATTCGTATCGCAAATTACAACTAAACTATGTAATTAGTAATTTTTTATCAACATTTAGTACTCTATGCATGCGTTTAAATATTCGATGTGATGGAGGGATTGTGAAAAAAAAACTTGAAATTTTAAGGAAACTAAACGAGGTCTTGATGAAACCAGTGATGCCGGCCTGTGCCTGGCAACACCCTCTCGCGCCTTCTAGTCCCAAGGTGACTTCCGGTTGTTTCCCCTCGCCCTCCCTCAGTTCTGAATATGAAGAATCACTAGTACTAGTTATGAAGAATCCCTATTAGTTAGTTCATTGAAAAACTAAACTAACAGTTTTTATGCTAGGCCTTGTTTAGATGGCTAGAAATCTGAACCCCATGAATAGTACCATTTTCGTCTTATTTGGCAAATATTGTCTAATCGTGGGCCAATTAGGCTCAAAAGATTCATTTCGTGATTTCCAACTCAACCGTATAATTAGTTATTTTTTTACCTATATTTAATGCTCCATACAAACGGCTAAAAATTGATGTGATGGAGAGAGAGTCAAATTTCTAGCCTTTTGCATATCATCTAAACAAGGCCCTAATTGCTGGTAGCTTTTAGAGATAGGTGTAATTTAGTACTTAAAATAACTTGTTTCTGCTCACCTCGGCCGGCCAGCACAACAGTAGCAGCACATCAACGTTTTTGGCCTACATCAACAGATGGTTTGACCTAAACGAAGGAACCAGAATCCCATGAATTTCCAATGAAAAACCTCCATTCCGAACTTGGCTTACACGGTTTTGGCCGTGGATTTGGAGGCCAACGCTATTTTAGCGGTACAAAAACGCGTACGAACAGCACCAAGTGATTGATTCCCTCTCAGACCTTGCGTGTTTGACCCATCCAAATCAAAAAGGAGTAGAGTGTGTCAGACTGTTCGGGCAGATCCAGCCAGTAAAAATAATAAATAAACGCACTCCCGCCTTCTCTTTTCTTTGGGGGTAAAAATTCCACAAAACCAGTGGCAGCTTTTTTCCCCTGTTAGCTGACGCCATCCCTTGCAGAGAGCAAGGGATCTGTTACCGAGAGGTTGGAAAAAAACGAGGGTTAGCTTGTGAAAACAAGACGGATCTGACTACTGAAAACCCCTACTGTGGGACTACGAACAATTGGGAAAAAAGAGAAGGGGTTTTTTCTGTGCTCACCTCCGCGCGCCGTGCCGTGCATCGCCTCAATTAGGAGGTCAGGTCACCGTGGCCAAGAACAAGTAGTAGCAATTCCTTCCGGTGCCTCCAGCGGCCAAGAACAAGTAGTAGCAATTCCTTCCGGTGCCTCTCCAGCACGTAGAAGCTGCAGGCTCGCCAGGCCACATCTCAGATCCAAGCATCACGACTTTTCAGAGGACACCGTAGATGCGTTTGGGATGAAGATGAGCTAGAGAGGCCTTGGCTCCGGCGGCTGCCCCTTTTTATACGCGACAAGGCGCCCAGCTGAGGGTCACATCCTACCAGCGGACGGTGCACGCTTCCCCCCAACAAAATCCAACGGTTCATGCATGCTAGACGACGAAGTCATGGGCCTAATCCATATCCAAACACCGACGAAGTCCAAACCCAATAACCCATCCAATTCCCCTGCTCTCTCTTTTCTTCCTCTCCAGTCTCCAGCAACTCTCGGGCAGCAGCGCAGCGGCCCCCGCTCCTCCGCGATGCACCCTGGCGACCTGGCCCCTTCCACGGCACACGATGCTCACCGCTGACACGAGGAGGTACACGGTGCTGTACCATGCTGGATACGTATATACAGTACAGTATTTGGCTCCGTTGTCCGTTCCATCCCCGGACTTGTTTAGTTCGTCCAAACTTTGGATACCCAAAATTTGGAGCGCCACTGTAGCGCACTGTAACGTTTCATTTGTATTTAGTAAAAATTGTCACTAATTAGGTTTAAAATGTTCGTCTCGCAAAGTACAAAAAAACTGTACAATTAGTTTTTAATTTCATCTATATTTAGTACTCCATACATTTGCCGACATTTTGATATGATAGAGAATCTTCTTTTTCATAGTAAATTTAAGAAAACTTTTTGGAACTAAACAAAGCGCACATCTCCACAACTGTGCCATAGTACTGTACCTTTGCATGCAGGCAGAAACAAATGTGGAGTCCTGGCCGCGGTAAAGAGACGAGGCGCCTTTAAAATTTACCACTGCTGTACAAACGGGAGTCGAGACGAGTCGAGACGGAGGAGACAATATCTGACACATACTCCGCGACACACATCAGCACATGGCTGGCCCCTTCCGCCGTTCCGCGGTACTGAGTACTAGTACACGATGCTGGAGTATCACTCGCGCTCAACGGTACAGTATTTTGTGTAAAAAAAAGTACAGCTGAAACGAGGGAAGGTACACGATGCTGTATCACTCGCGCTCAACAGTATACTCCGTACTCCCTTCGTCCCACAGTACAGCACAGTATTTTGTACGGTAGTATTTTGCTGTTGCCCTGTTCCCATAATTTCTTTGCAAATTCTAATATGAAAAAGAAGATTCTCCGTCACATCAAAATAGCGGTACATGTATGGAGTACTAAATATAGATGAAAACAAATCTAATTGCACAGTTTGGTTATACTTAGCAAGACGAACATTTTAAATATAGTTAGTTAAAGTTTGGATAATTTTTATTAAATACTACAAATAAAATATTACAAAAATTCTAATACAGTAGTTCCAACCCAATTTAAACATTTAAACAGGCCAAAGGAAAAACGTACAGTATTTTGTCTCTTCCGATACGCACCCCGCCGGCCCTGAGCAGGAGTAGACATCAGAGCCAGAGCACAGCTACTGTTGGGCGAATCGAGGCATGCACAAGCAGCATAGCACAGCTATAGCAGGACGCCTAAAAATTACTGCAGTAAAAAAGATAGTGGAGACAATGTAGTAGTACTACTGTGCTAGAGTAGATCGAGTGGATAGCACCTGCCCTGCGTCCAGTAGACTAAAAAAGACAGGTATGAAACCATTTTACAGTGCACGGAGTACTGTACTTTTCTACCGTGGGAGCTTGAAGACCAAAATATGCTACGTACTAAAACTAGTAAATAGTAGTATATTATAATTTAAACAGGGTTTAGTTTCCGGAATTGGGGTTGGAATTCCTGTAGCAGAATTTCTGTAATATTTTATTTGTATTTGGTAAAAATTATCCAAACTTTGACTAATTAGGCTTAAAATGTTCGTCTCGTAAAGTACAATAAAACTGTGCAATTAGATTTTAATTTCATCTATATTTAGTACTTTATGCATGTGCCAGTGTTTTTACATGACAGAGAATCTTCTTTTCACATAGTGAAATTTAGAGTAGAATTCTGGGAACTAAACAGAGACCAGGTAATTGGAGAACTTTTTTTTTTTTTGCATTTCCACAATATTTTTGGAGTACAGGGAAAAGAAAAGATATCACTTTGTTTGCCCATCAGTGTTAGTCAGAAAAGATATCACTTTGTTTGCCCATCAGTGTTAATCAGAAAAGATATCACTTTGTTTGCCCATCAGTGTTAATCACATCCACAGCTGACAGCCCTTCGCATGATCACGGAGCAGGAGATAAGCTCACGAAAAGACATAACCATTGCTCAAGATGCAATGACAGCATATTCGATTAACACATCATCATACAAAAATATGGCAAATAACTCAGTTCTAATTTAAACTCCGTATAATGTTTTAAGTGATCCATAACACTAAAACTTGGAGAACTATAAAGGGTTCTCAAATAGACAGCTCAACCTGCTAACTCTCAACCTGAACACCAAGGACTCTTTAAGCTGAAGATAAAATCTAGCAGAAAAGCATGGTCCTCCACACCTTGAAATTATCTGCGTTGGATGAGACAGTATTAGAAGCAGATAAAAAGGCCTTTGTGTGGACTGTGGAGAACTACATCAAGTATCTCAATAAAAAACATTTGATTATATCAAGAACAGATAGTTGCACAAGTAACTTTTTTTCTAAATTCAGATTCATCAACAAACCAAATAGTACTTCTTATTCAAGGGAAAAAAAAAGATAAGGTAACTCTGCTATGCTAAGCAACAGAATCCCACAGAAGGCCTAACGTCAGTTTGACGAAGGGGTCATGATAACATATTTGGTGTTTTGACAAACAATTTTGTGGAAAGATACTTTATTTATAAAATGCAGTATCTTGAGCATGAGTGTGCTTCTCCCTTCCTGCCGCATGCCTTGCCGGTGCCCAATCCCAAACTCCTCTCACAGGCAACATGATAATTAATAAAATATATCAGTGCTTTGTAGACATGTAAAACAACATGTTGAAATGTAACTTCTGATCAACCATTGTCAGTACGGATCCGAGGGTTTGAATAATGGTCATTTCTTCATATAGTATGTCAAATAAAAAATAGAAATGCATGGTGTAGTAATTAGTCCAGTACAAAATTAATCAGGACTCAATTGCCATCTATCTGAAGTCCTGAACACCCTTTTGGAACTTGAATGGCTCTTTTTTTCTGTAAAAGCATTAGCACAAATAAGAAAGAACCATAAATGCAGGCTGATCCCAAGTTAAATAAAAGGAACAATTATATAGGATCTCTGGATTCAATTTTATGATAAATTAATTTTAACACCATTCATGAGCTGAAAACCAGAAAGATAATTACAGCATGGGAATTGGGAAAGGAAACTCCAAGTAGGAATGAATTTCATTATTACCTGCAAAAGTTGGAATGAATCCAGCCAACTTGATGGTTGGACCAACAAGTCATCGGAACACGATCTGTATCAAACCCAAAACTCAGAATAGTGCCACGGCCTAGATTTGTCAATGCTACTATGAATTTATTATGCACTATTTTTGCCCAGCAGTACTCATCAACCAACACTCTTAACACAAAGAAACTAAAAACAGAAACCAAACATAAATCTCTAGTGATTTAGGACAAAGGTATTGATCAATGCTATGGTAAACTGTTCAAACTTGATGGAAACAATTACATCCTGAAAATATCATCTGACATATTCAGGTTCCCATTTGAATATGAATGCTAATCCTCCCAAATGCCAAATTTAGTATTTTATATGTGGTTAGTCTACACAAATACCATTAAAAACACTGGTATTCTAAGAATGTCTTCATGTAAAGTGATGCAATGCAACTCTGAACTCCTCATAGCATGGCAAATTAAGTACTTCTCCCTCATGTTAGTCAGAACAAATGGTTCACTGATTGAAAAATAAAAATGGTAACATCTGTTACATTAGCAGAACGATCTTGGGACCAAGTTCCTCTTGTCGTAGCCACACTGCATTGACTCAGGCGTCACCCGGAAGATGCTGGCGCTGCATTCAACAAGGAAATATTGATAATTGGGCTTGGTACCGAGCATCTGGGCATAAGCTGGGTAAGAGTAGAACTGAATTCCCAAACCTGAACCCCATCATGCATCGGTGCATTATATGTGGTAGAGATGGCAGAAGCAGAGAGAGTCTGTATCCGAAAAAATCAATATCAATATCGAGGATTACCCTGTCTGAAATGAGATAAACAACTTCTCTAATGTGATCTCCAATTATCTGGAAAAACAGTGTATGGGGGGGGGGGGGGGGGGGGGGGGGGGGGGGGGGGGGGGGGGGGGGGGGGGGGGGGGGGGGGGGGGGGGG
>DXKC01010888.1:0-12737 GCA_031170775.1 Cymbopogon citratus
GCTTATCGGGGAACAGCATGATCCCTCCGCATGAGATGAGATCCTCCGATCCATGGCAGGCCGCAACGAACGCAAGGGGACACACCCGATCCCTACTTAATTGGGCCTAGCCTGCCTGCCCTCCAGGCTGCAGCAGCACCAGGGACGGACGTGTCGTCACCGTGCATTTGTCCGGACCAGGCGCACTGCCCCCCTCCGCCGGGGTCACGACTCTCGAGAGCCAGGGGAGGGGGAGGGGCATGTTCGATCGAATCAGCTCAAAGCCAGTCCAGTCTGCTGTTTGTTTGTGCAGGCAAAATTAGCCAGGGTACAAAAATGCAAACTTTCCGGTCTATCTCAATTGGAGTATATAAGTAGTAGAGATTAGTTCCAAGAGGACCTGTACAAAACAAATTTCAGAAGCCGAGTCTATCAACAAACATATCTCACAATAATGAACTCTTGGGCTGTGGCAGCCCGGCCGGTATCCCCCCTGTGATGGGGCCAGCTGCAACCTTTGGCGCGACTTCACAGTCCAGTCTTCCGATCCCATTTTTTGCAATCAAGATTTAGACAAAAACAAAAAATGGTTATGACATTATACATTGACGCGTGATTGCAGAATGCAAAGGAAGAAACAACAAAACCAGGTCTACCTGCCTACTCCCTCCGTCCCAATAATATTGTCGTTCTAGGACCGAAGGCTTGTCCCGTAAAGACTGTCGTTTTAGGGTCCTGCAGGCTATCGTACTGCCACCCATGTGCGGTTGAGCCTATCGATATTTGCGCGAGTTCGTCGTTCTCATCCCCTTCCTCCCTCTCTCCACAATCCATCACCACCGGCGTCCGTCTCCACCCTCATGGCCGGTCCCGAGCTGCCCATCTCCACCTCCGCCGGAAGCTCTCTCACCCTTTCTTCCACCGGTGGGGGGCCACCAGTGCTCGAAATCCCCCCACCCCCCGCTCGAGGCGAGGCCGCCGACGAGAGTGGAGGCAGCAACCTCCTCCACTGGCGCTCGGGCGGCGAGGAGACTCGGAGGCGGAGGTCTGCGAGGGCCCTCGCATCGACGAGGAGGTGCGGTCACCGGTCGTCAGGTCACGGCCGGGTCACCGAGGTCTGCCATCACCGCCACTGGGAGAGGTCTCCGGTGAGATCCACCCAGGCACCCCGTCTCCATCACCAGATGCCACACCGTTGAGGGCGGCCGAGGTTGCTGGCGAGCGGTGCCGAGGCTGAGGTTGCCAGTGAGCGGTGCCGAGGTTGAGGTGCTTGAAGATGCCCTGCGCTGGATCCGGGGCGGCGTCTGTGGTTGAGTGGGCGGCGCGAGATACAGCCGCGGCGGCGGCGGACGCCCTGCGCGGTTGCCGCTGAGCGGCGCCGCGAGCTGGCCGATGCGCTAATGGCGGCGCGCGCGAGCTGGCAAAGTTGGTTGGATTGGGATGGATCATGGATGGAGAACCGGAGTACTACTAGTAACAGCCGGAGTAGCAGAGAGGAGAGAGATTCCCGTTTCGAAGAAAACAGAGGAGAGAGACAGTGTGACAGAGCGTATAGGTAGCAGTATAGGCCTGCTTCCTCTTCCTTGGTATCCGTGCCCAGCTCTAAAACGACAGTCTTATCGGGACGGAGAGAGTATGTACCTAAGCTAGACACTAAAAAAAGGCTGCGCTGTGAGATAGATACCGACCAGCTTCTGACGGAAAATACTAGGCATGTACGTGCATGCCAATTATATATATAGTGTCAGATTTCGATCGTCCACCAACCTTCTCGCATGCACATTCTTTTCCTTCAATGTACCAAAAAAAAAAAAAATCCCCTCAAAAGGAAAACTCCAATGGCGCCTTCAGGAAAGAAGCTCTCTGCAGTTGTGCTCCTAATTGTTATCGGTATGTACGTGCACGAGTATATGAACTGTTATTTCTCCTAATAGCTTAAGTTTTGGCACAAGTATGAACTGTTGTTTCTCCTAAAATCCCCTTTCGATTATATATTTTTCGGCTAATTATCTATGTTCTTGCATATGTGCTAGTATGTTCATTGCCAGCATACACGCAAGCTAGTGAAAATTGCCGACACCTAAGCGGCAATTATCATGGATTGTGCGTGGGCGTCGAGGACGAGATCAATTGCAATGATGTATGCCTAAACGAAAGCTCCGAGAACATCCACGGCGAATGTTTTCCTGGTTTCGATGCTACTGCTATATTTGCCAATCTAATTTTGTTGCTGTTCTTAGCGCTCCGATCCAGCCATGATGCAACGATCTAACATGGCGTTTCTTAAATACAAATTATCCCTTCTTGTCCCTTATGTTACATTTATATTTTTTATATATTTATAAAAAAAGATGGGTTGCCTCTGCTAGTTAATCATAGAATAAAGTGCAGCAGGTCCCTAAACTTGTATGACTACTCCATGGCATAAGGAAACCCACTCTAATCTTCGATCAATCACCGACGCCCAGCAGCTTGGGTCCCTCCTAGATAGCTAGCCTCCCGATCACAACGGCCAGCAGACACTGCATCGATCTGCACCTAATTCTTACATGGAGTACTAGCCGTAGCCGGTACTGCCCTTTGCCATCGATGCCCGCCCTGCACTGCTACTGCAGGCAGGCAACTATATATGTTACTACCCACCTTTCGATTCGTCGTCCTACAGCACCGGCGCGCGGCTATAAGTCAAAATCCCCCTCACGGCCTCACTCACACTCTAATCCTCTCTGATTAACTGCTTACATTAATGAAAAATGCGTCCAGGGATGGGCGTGTGATCGCGAAAAAAATTCATTAATTAGCAAGGCCCTATTGTGAAGGAAAAAAAAAAACTGAAGGGCTTGTCGTCCGGCGTATCTGACTTGCTTCAAACTCAAACCGGAACATGTTCCAGGAGTTAATTAAGTACTGGCGACGTAGGCCCGGGTGATCGTAATTCAGAGCTTTGGGTACGTGTATGATTGATTTCCTTGCGAATCTGAACGACGGACAGTACGTCTTCAGGGCTTCATCAGGAGACCAGAAAGCTCGAGTCAACTCACATCGTCTCATCCAACGATATTCCAATATCTATCTATCACTATTCTTATAAAACTGTTATTATGTTTTTTCTTGCTCCAGCGATTCCTCGATACTACTCTTTTTTGTGTGCCATTAATATTTTACTGAGCTCACTGAAATAAAAGAGACCTGTATCTTGCTCCCCCGTCCCATTTTTATAGTCGTTTTTTAGCTTTCAATCTGGTGTAGCAAAGATTCTCCGAATCTAGTGCATGGATGAAACTATGAATGTAGGTACTTTACTACGTTGCTAAAATAACAATTAAAATAAGACAGAGAGAGAATACCAAATAACATGGGAATGGGAACCACCCCAAGTATCACTTTTCGACCATCTTTATTTTTTATACCACCATTACCCCCTCATCACTCCTCACGCGAGAAACCAACGGCGGAGGAGGCATGCCATCGCTTGACAGCATTACAAGAGGGGAGGCGTGGGCAAGCGGTGGTCGGAGTCCGAGGGAGAGAGGGATGGGGCAACATAGAAGAAGAGTCCATTGGTGGGAGCTACTGGACAGGAGAGCGATGGGATAAGCAAGAGCGAAGAAAATAAATAAAAGAAGAAGATAAAAATGAAATAAACATGAAAAAAATTAAAGTACCACAGAGAAGATTATCTGAGAAGCTGTTTTACAAAATGTTTGGCAAAACAATTAACAACCCCGCTTCTAGAGCTGCTCCAAAACATCTCTGCCACTGCTGGTGAAGTACCGGTCTTTAGTTGGCTAGCTTCCCCTCTGCTTCTTTCTCCTGCAATGCCGACGCTTTCCAAGATTCCGTGGACGACAGCTTGACACCATTGCAATCTGCATGCAGAGCATTGGTTCATTGGCCGCACCCACCTAGTGCAAGTTCTCTCCTGGTCCTGGGCGACCGTGGCCTGGCCGCTTCTCCCCATATATCTATGGTAGCTTCCGCCTGAAGATCTTCAGTTACAAGACAATTATTGTATACAAGACGTGCATCTGCTTTACGGCTACCAAGGTTAACTACTCCTTACTACTGCTACGACTCTTCTAAGAATATATAAAGGACAAGGTAAAAAAGCAGACACAAACACAAGTTGCTGATGATTATTTACTGCAAATGTCTATTACAGTGGGATTCTCATTTAGTAGAGTGTAATACTATTTTACACATCTAATGTCTATTACAGTGGGATTCTCTTTTGGTAGTGACGTACAGTTCGTACTACCCCACACAATGGGTTTGGTTTGTCCAGGTGCACGGTGGCCATTTTTCAGGGGACAGAAAGAAACTGCCAGTACTTTCCAAAGTGCAGAAAAAGGCCTTTCCAAAGTGCAGAAAAAGGACCTTAATGCTTCCTTGTTGGCAGCCATCACAAACCCTCGCCGGTCCTCCTTTCACGTACTGCTTCACAGTTGTTCAAACTGCTGTGCAACAGTTTGCAGCCATCTCTCCCCCGTCCAATGCCATCCAAGGCAGGCATTAGGCATCCACACAATTCCCTGGAAAGGACGACGCAGCGGCTGTCTGAAACTGAGCCTTGGAAAATCTGTCGCCAAGAACGGGGCCCCGGACCTGCATATTGTGATTATTCTCAAGCAAGTCAGGAGCACCACCAAACATTCCGTGACTAATTAGCTCGCCAGATTCCACAAGCCAAGTTCTACTACTATTAACAGAAGTTACTGGGAAGTTGAGCCTGTAAAAAGTGTGCCTGAATGAACTGAACTATATAAAGCAGTGCAAGTTGCTGGATACTAGCATGTGCGTAGCAGGAGAACTATTGAAAATCTAGCATGTAAAATATTCCGAGACCTGGATGATGCTTCTGCACACAGCTCTCAGGAGATAAGAAGGAATTATTTACGCTTATATATATGTTAAGCAGCATCATTATTGGGTATATATCTGGGTGAGTATCTTATGCAGTAACGCATTGTATTCGTTGGTCGAAAACACTTGCCACTTTGGCCACAATTAGAGCTGAGGAATCGTCAGGGGCCAGCAGCAGGCCACATCTGCAAAATCCTGCCATAGTTGCATGCGTGTTCCTGTGTAAGCTTACCTCTGCTCTTCGTCTTATTCAGATGCATTCAGGAAGCTTGCAGACAAAATATTTCGCACCTCTGTTTTACTTGAGAAGCAGAAGAGGAAATAAAGGCACGGAACCAGCATATATGCTAGTGGAACAGCATTTCAGTAATCTCTCGGAAAACATTTGGATTCGCAAGCTAGCCTTCACTGCTTTGGTAAAATCATGGATTTGACAGTCAGAAAACATATACAAATCAACCTGAGCAAATAACATCTATGCTGCCACAAGTGAGGGCTAGCTATCTGTCTGCTATGAATCCCCATCCAATCAGTTAAAGGGATTTTTTTGGAGACAGATTATTCCAAGCAACTGGCGCAATGCGGCTGTCCTTGTTTTTTATTCCTTCTGAAAATACAAAATCGGGTGAATCCGTCTCACATTGAACGATCGATCACGGTCTTGTTCTTATGTCTTATCTACCAAAAGTGTCATTTGCCATGAAGGAAAAGGAATGAAAGGGAAGGGTCGTTCGCCAGGAGAGGATTTGATGCTCTATACCACCACAGTGAGTTCTTTTCCACGGAACAAAGAAAGAAAGGACGAGAGTTCAGAGACAAGTTTGTGTGACCTGTATAATCTGCCGGGAAAATTGAATCTTGCAGGTCACATTTTAGGGATTCGATCATTTCCTTGTAAACAAGATTGGGGACTGATAGTCTGAGATTCCTTGATGCCAGTGTGGCCATTTGGGAACAAGAATTATAGGTATTTTACAGCCTTATATATGTTTTCAAATTAAAATTTGAATTTGAAAATATAAGCACGTCCAAGAAAAATTGAAAAGAGAAACAGATCAGAGTTCTGAAAAATACCTGTAGGTCAAGTACTGTCTGAAATTAGTGTGACACTTGGGCCAAAATTGGCTTGGAGGGAATTTTAATATATATTTTTTGTGTTAGTAATAAGGATCATTTCACAGGTACCCATAAAAACAGGGTTGTAAATTGTAATCTGCAGAAAAAATGATGAGTTGCTGGTTTCTCAGCCATATGTATGCGTTGCTACTGTGAAAAGGAAAATAACAAACATGCATCACAGATTTATTAATAATTAATTGGCAATTTGGCATGATGATAGTATGAAGCTGCATATAGTAAAACTAAAAGTGCCTTCGCTCTACCTTCAAAGAAACTAAGCAAAGACTACTTCAGCATATTTCTGATACATGCCATTTGTTATGTAGATCTAGATACCGGGTGTTTGCCTTTTCTTTCCTATTTTTCTCAAAAGAAATCAAGTTAGATAGCAGCTGTTTGCTTTCTTAAAAAGAATTAAGAAAGTTAGATCTGCCAACTGTAGATAACCATGCATGCATGGGAACAAAAGGTGATATATCAGGTGTGTGCACATATCACAGCACTTGTTTTCAGTTTGTATGTGCAATTAAAATTACTTGGGCTAGAAATATTGTCGTTTTCCTTAATCTTTAAAAAAATTGAAATTATCATATATAATTGGTAGCAAAGAGCATTTTTTTTCCTTGAGAAAGAAAAATATCTGCAGACTGATCAGCTTGCTGTCGATCATCATCAGCGAATCATGATCTTTTCCAGCATATAGCTAGCGACTCTCGATCGGTAGCAGCATGGCATAGGAGAGGACAGGAAAGGACTGATAAAAAGCACGAAATGACACTCCTTGGCGTTTGCACGAGGTAGAGTTGAAATGACCCATAATCAGCTATTAGAATGAGATTTAATTCGTGAAAGCATTTGCATCGAACTGTCGGATGCATGCCGTGGAACTTTCACTCACAAGCAGCTACTACTATAGAGAGGACTGTGAAGGCTGATCTACTCGGCTTCTTTATTTCATTCTCATCAATTTCTAAAATGCTGCTCAATTTGCTCATGTGGCACGAACTTTTGCTTTGGGTGCATCCAACAGTGCTTCGTGGAAAGGAAAATAAAAGTGCTTGTTAGGAAGGCCACATGTAGCTCACCTATGAAGTGAATTATGATTGTATATATCATCCTCCTCCTCTTTTTTTGTTAATTAGACTTTCATGTTATTGTTAAGAATTCATGTCCTTGTCTCGGAGTCTGAACACATATCACAAGAGTACCATGCAACGACAAGCCAACAACAAACATATGTGGTAGGAGATTTGGAGATGATAGGATTGTTTGAATTGGAGGAAGCATTATATTGCAATAGAATTCCAAAAGCAAGCGCATAGTCTCTTCACATATTTGTATATATGGAACAAATTAATCTACATGAATAATACACAACCTAGACTAAACCCTGGATATGATTATTCATTAGCAGGTAGCTCGATATATAATCCTAACAACAGCGAAACCGAAGCAGAAGAAAGAAGTGGAGAAGCGACGGCAGCAGGCACGACCGACCGACTGGATTTTTGGATCCAGCAAAAACAAGACATCACTGATCTAGCTACTGATGAACTCTCTGATCATCTCGGATTCCGATGCATATGCATGCATAAGCAGCCAAGTCATCACTGGGCTGCTGCCGGCGCGGGCGTCTGCTGCTGCTGGTCGGCGGCGCAGTCGGTGCAGACGACGCCGGACTGGTGGCGGTGGAACTTGGCGATGTAGATGGCGGCCCTGTTGTCGACGTCCCACTCGCCGCCGTCGTCGTCGCTGGGCCACACCCCCCTCCTCGGCCTCCTCATCTCCTCGCCCGCGTCGTCGCCCGCCGACCCCGAAGAAGAGAAGCAGCTGCCCATATCTCCTCGATCTCCTCGCTGGCCTGCTCCTCGGGTACGACCACTTCTTGGCACGCCTTCCCAGCTGCCTGTGCCTGGTAACCCTGCTGGTCCGGCCGAGCGGAGCAGCCGGAGCTGTGATGACGATGATGAGCTGATGGCCTGGTGGTGTTGCTGCTTTGCTTGGTTGATGGATTGGCTTTCGATCGATATGATATGATGCCGGGGGTGGGAAGGCGCGAGCGGCAATTTATAGCCGAGGCCGGCCGGGGGAAGGTGCGGTGCAGGCTGGGCAGCGTGGGCACTGGGCATTGGCTCATTGGTTCTCAGTCTCGTGCCTGCGTGCTCTGAGCTGAGCTGCTCCGACGATCGACCGACGACGGAGCGCGCGGAATCGGGAGGATTCCGCCTCGGCAAGTTGGCGCGCGGGCGGTTTGGACGGTGGGGATGGGGCGAGACCGAGGCCCACGCCGCACCATCCTCCCTCACCTGCGCCGCACGCACGCGCCATGGGAGTGAGTGGACACGGGACGTACTGTAGCGCACAGCATGCACCTGAGCACGCGTGCGGCCAGACTTCTCTACAGCACGGGCGATGAGCAGCCGGTGCAGCATGCAGCGTTGCTGTCGCAGCCGTTCTTTTCGATCTAGTACTTGAGCTGTTCTGTTCATTCCCTGCTAGCTGTCTGAACTTTTACATACCCAAGGATTTCTGCAGTGAAACGCCTTGCGTTTGCAGCTGGGTGCTGCTGCATGCTCGAAATGATAGTTTTCTGATCGATGAATGAATAATCATGTTCTGTTCGTGATCCAGAGTTTTCTAGACTCTGTGTGCAACATGCTGTGTGGCTCTCTGATGCTTTGCTTATTACTGTATTTGATTTGAATATAATCAGACGGCCGTGGAGGGCAGCCCCCCACAAACCTTTGGGTGTTCCAACTTGTTCACCACCAACAAAGCTACCAGATGCATGCATGAATCTTTTGCTAGCTGAACCTCTCACTCAGCTCCAGCTCCAAGTGGGAGATTTGTTGGAGGAAAACATTGGACGATCGAATCCATCCCTACCTACTAGCAGCTTCAAAGAGGAGATAGATGGAGGCATGTTGCACGTCGTAGCCTGGTCCTGATCGACAGGCTACTCACATGCACACAATTTTCACCCCTAATCACCTATTACCTGCTACCACTACCAGTCTATCACCAGTCACTTTCCTGCCCCCTTTGACTGGCCAATCAGCAGCTCTTATTGTTCGTTCATTCAGTGAAAACAACCTCTTTCAGGTTTCAGCTCCAATTGAAATGTGATGCACGTAGGTAGAAAGGGCACTGTAAATATCTCAGTTGCCAAAAAGGATTCATTCCCAGAGCTTCTCCAGTTGTTCTCGGAACAAATCTAGCTGTCCAGCAACGAACCCCTCTCAGTCTCTCAGACTAGAGTTTCCATGAATATATTTCTGCTAATCATAGGAGAACAATACATACAAGTTGAGCTCTTTCACAGCGTTGCCTTGTGATGTACGTGCATCAGGTAGAACATTGTCTGAATGAATGAAATAGCTCCAGATAAGGAAAGACGGAACGGAGGAGGGAACTGTTCAGATAAGGAAGTTTATGGGGATAAGCCAGCATCTCAGAGTCACTAATACGTTCAGTCACTTCATTCATGCATAGCCATTATTCTAAGCAGACCCTCACCAAGATCTTTTTACCTCGTGATGCATTCCATCCTACAGCTTCCTGTACAAGAGAAGCCCAGAGAAGCAATCCGTGATTTGCACGCAATTCCGTGATCTTGCATTGTGCCCTTAATCAGAATTCCACAAAAAACAATTATTCAGGTCATGATAAAAGTAGCGGGGCATTCACACTGCTCCAATAATCTACCATTTTTCGGTGCCGAACAAGTAGACCCGCGTGCATAAGTTTCTTTCTTTCTTTCTTTCTTTCTTTCTTTCTTTCACCAGATCATTCCAACCCGGCCGCTTTAGCTATAAGCAGCCTACGTATACACGCACGTATGTGCGCGCGTACTATCTAACTATCTATCTGTATATAGTATATAACAATTCAAGATTACTACTGACTAATAATGAGGATCAGTCAAAAAGGGCATATGCATTATGCCCTACAAAAGCGATTCTAATTCTAAAAAGATCTCACAGCATCCACAGTTCAAGCTGCACTGTGCTGCTTCCTACTGGCTACATTCAGGCCACAGCTCCCACTATCCCCAGCTGGGCTTGCCTTTGCCATCTCTATTCTCAAGCTGCAAGCTGCAAGATCTCTTCATTTTTGTGCCCCTGTTTGCAAACTTAGTTTAGTCCCTGCCGTACACGTAATGCGGTCTTTGCTGTAATCACAACGTGGCGTCGATCATAACAGCGAATTTTAGGCGGAATCCTAATGATGGGCAGAGGGTTCAGGGCTGTTAGGCGAGGAGCTACGAATTTAGATTAGATGTAAAAAGATATGTTTGGGTCCTAATCATCTCTGATAAACTAATTGCATCGTCGATTCTCGGTGCAGTAAAGCTGCATATCGATTTTGTTCTTTTATTATGTATGTGTCCATCAATTTCTTTTGTGTATGTTTTGTGTCCAAGTGTCATTGGGAGATTTTGCCAGAATATGAATCCTGGCACAGGAGGGGGAGATGGCTTCTAAAGGAAGGCATCAGCCGTACGAAACAGAAAAGAGCGTGTGTGTTAAAATAAGCCTAGCTCGACCTTGCGGCTGAGATTTTCATATGCTAAAGATTTACCTCTTTTAATCAAGCTAATACTAGATTATGACCCATTTCCCTTTCATGTGAGCCAAACAAACAAATTAAGAGAATAATAGAATCAGACAATTGGTAACTACTTATGTATAGGAGTAGAACCTAGCTAGAAAGCATGTGATATATCCATTTAAAGAGATGTCTCAGCTCGATAGTGCGCACAGCGCAGAAGATAGTGATATGATCGATAAAGCAGATTATGATTACCAAGCTTTAATTATGTGCTAAAGATTTCTTTTGATCCGATCTGTTGCTACAGCATCAACGTGGTAGCGGTTCAAATGCAACCTAATCATATATACACTAGAAAACACCTAAATGTGTAGGCAGGCAACATCAATGTTGAATGGCATATATATACATCATAAAAATCAAAACAGTGGTAATTGTTTTTCACAGCTATATATACTAAAAGTCTAAAACTATACATATGTCGCGCTAGCACACATACCGTACGAGTGATTTGACACGAGTTGAATAAACTCACCTTGGCCATGCTACATGCAACATTGCTACTGCAACAAGATTGCCTTTCGTAAAGATAGAGCACTCCTGAGATAAAAGAGTGTTATTCAGTGAGCCTTTTATGGCTGGCCAGTTGCCTTATTGCGAGCTTCATTTCTACTGCTCCTGTAAAGCCTCCTCTCTTTTCCGCTTTATACCCTTCCATCAAATCAAGCATGGCAGCTTTTGTTTACACCAATTGCAAGTTTAACCTTGGGGCAAGGCAGCATAGGGCCTACATATTCCCCTGTTCGTGGTAGAGCTATAGAGTTGGAACCGTTTTGGGTCTTTTTTTGTCCTGCTTTCTGCAAAGGCAGGTCGCATGAATTTATTCTGCTGGAGTCCGGTTAGAGGTTTAGAGCCATCGACACACAAGAGTGCGGCCGGGGCACCCAGAACTACGGCTGGAATTTCTGTTGGAGCTTTAGAGCCATCGACGTAGTAGTAGTGCGGCCACCAAGAACTACGGCTGTGGTCGGTGGGGCACCAACAACCAAGTCCGGAATTTCGACGACTAATTTCTGTTAATCCATGACCACTGAAATGCAGATTCAGAAGACATCAATTTGACCATGGATTTTTTCGCGCACCTTTTGTCTCTCTGTCATTCTATCGCAAACTCGTGGAAGGAAGGATATTATGAGCATTCAGGCTTCATACGGACAGTTGGTGTCCGTGCTTTCAGGCAGGCAGGCAGGCCGCAGGCATCTCCTGATCTTTTGCCTGCAGGCTCTTCACAACTCAGATACTTGCTATAAAGTTGCAGCAACAAGCCACGAGTTAGCATAACACCAGTATTTGCAGTGTGTATCTCATATCGGACATGCAGCATTTCAGCCAGGCAATGGACATAACTTGGTGAAGCCAGGTATAAAACAAATAGCACAACTCAAATCTGAGTTCCCAACTGGCCTACTCTATCGAACATAAATGCATTAGAAGCACCAAGATATATGCTTACAACGATTATCGACTGTAACAGATTCCTCTGGCATCTCCGAACAGTTAAACAAGGTTTCAGTACCTACAGAAATGATTTCAACTCAGTGTACAAAGCTCTCCTTTGCAAGTAGCCAAGTATTACAAATCTGCCGCAAATTTATTTACGTCCATGAGAACCTTCATAATTGCCAGCATTAGCGCCTGCTCGCCCAGATCCATAGGCTGAAGGCTGTGCAGCCAACCCATAGGGAGAGGATCCCTGTGCAGCAGCGAAGGGAGATTGTGACTGTGCTAGACTAAAGGATGATGGAAGCTGTGTGTGCCCATATGCAGATGATGCCTGTGTTTGTCCATATGATGGTTGCGCCTGAGCTGAGCCATAGGGACGCACTGCTGCTGCGCCGTAGGATGTGTTTGACCCAGATGCGTAAGATGGTTGCACCTGTACAGATCCATAAGTCGATGCAGATTGTCCCCATGCATATGGAGCCGCTGTTGCCTGATTGGACCCGTAGTAACCAGCAAGCCCCACATGAGCCGCTGTAGCCGACACCTGTCCAATTGCATGTGCCTTTGAAGCATCATACCCAGAACCCTTCAGAGAGTCAAAGCCAGTGGCACCCCTTGATGCATCATGGGTCCCAGTTTTTGAAGTACTGAAGTTGGCAACATGAGAACCATCATATGCATTGCCTCCTCTTGATGGATCAAATCCAGAACGAAGAGCAGTC
>DXKC01010915.1:0-15109 GCA_031170775.1 Cymbopogon citratus
GAGAAGTTCAGTTTCTGGGCGGCGTGAGGAAATCGTTGATCGATCATCCATCCTTGCATTTTCTGGGCTGGTTCTGGTCTAGGCAGTTTAGTTTTAGGCTTTTAGCCCACTAAGGGCCCAAGTCCACTCATCTGGCTAATGATGATGTGAGGTAATGCCCGCATGACTTCTCCTAAGATTCAGCAAGATATTACTAGGAGCTATGCTGAAGAGGTCACTGAAGTAATAAAAGAAGAAATTGGGGGATGGCTATTTCTCTGTTGTAATTGATGAATCCCGTGATATCTCAATAGCAGAACAAATGGCTGTGCTTGTGAGGTTAGTATTTTTTTTTTGAAGTGCTATATGTTTGTGGTTGACTTGTTGAGGTCACTAATTATTTTTTAAATGCAGATTTGTTAACAAAAAGGAATGTTTGTGGAAAGATTTTGGGTCTGCAACATGTTGAAGATATACAACATCAAGTTCTCTAAAGAAAGATTTGACTGAGATTCTTGCTGCCCACATGGTTTACCTATTTCTAGACTAAGAGGCCAAGGATATGATGGTGCTTCAAACATGAGAGGTGAATTCAATGGTTTGCAAAAACCGATCCGTGATCAGAACCCTTATGCTTTCTATGTTCATTGCTTTGCTCATCAATTACATTTGGTTATTGTTTCCCCGTTGCAAGTTGTTGCTCCTCTTTTGATGATTTCTTCAACTAAGTGTGTTTAATTGTCAGCAGTACTAGTGCATCTTGTAAAAGGAAGGATAAATTACAAGCACAATATCGTGATTCCGTTATAGCAAAGTTAGAGAGTGGTGATATTGTAAAAGGGAGGGGAAGGAATCAAATGACAAACTTGCATAGACCGGGAGATACAAGATGGGGTTCTCATTACATAACATTACTTCGTATTGAGTGTGATAATAGTATGTGAATGTGGTGCGTTGTGAGTAAGATGTATGGTTCATTTTTTTGTTAGCTTTCGCCCCAGCTCAAATTTTTTTCTGCGTCCGTCATTGAAATGAACTATACTTTTGGAACGGATGGGTATAAAAAAGAGGTCAGATTCAAGAACTAGGTTATGTGATGTACTCGTACGTCGCTAGAAATGTTCTGTTAGTAGCAGTCGTCGTCGTTAAAGAAGCAGGGAAGATGAGTTGTCCCAGGCATTCACTCAGACACGCAGACAGCCAATTGATCAGCATCGGTGTTGTTCAGATATGCACTGCAGGCAGAATAACAGACATATCCATTGATGGAGCTCTGATGCCCTGATGGCTGCCAGTTAAGGAGCAACAAGGATCGGAATAAAGTAGGTCTAATGATTCTAGGAATATCACGGATTACTTTTTGCTTATTGTTTGGATCGATATCATTGTGCACTAGTTCTCCACTAGCGTGCTGCTTTCGGCTTTCCGCTTCGTTCTTTTTGAATTTAATTTTCAAGTTGAGAGGGCCGGTAGCTGCAGAGTGCAGTATTGGAGGTCCGAGCTTGATATGCTTATATAAACAAAAGATAATTAAATGAATTATTATGTCCGTTCAAAAATCAGATAAGATTGTCAAATCGGAAATTTGCGAGTCAGAGGCCCGCCCGACAGATACAACGGCCTCCACCTCGTTCAGAATGAGTTCAGGAAACAAAGTCAATCGCCTCTTTACAAAATTCAGCACCTGTTGTTAAGCACAATACCGGACTATGCAAGGGACTATAACGACATGTAGATATGTTAACAAGGGACTACTAATCTTCTCAACATCATCAGACAAGGAATGGTACAAGAGTGGCAGCCCGCAGCAGTTTATTAACTGCTCGTTCTACTTGTCAAAAAAAAAAAAAAAAAAACTGCTCGTTCTACTTGTCCATGCGCGTGAGAACACGAGCTGAACATGATTATTATCATCCTACTAAACACAGTCATCGCTATCGATCCACGCGTGGGTTCATTCAAGAGCTGAACATCAGCGCCCACAATTTGGAAAATTCTTAATTTTATAGTTAAATCAAATAACAAATCCAAGTGTCGATCATGCATAGTCTACTCTATCATGTTTGATTTTTAATGCCACCAAGAAGCCGCAAGTCAACTGCTACAACGAAGTCAACCGCCCCTTGCGCAAGGTCGAATAAATAAACAAGTAATCCCGCTCATTGACTTTCTAACCATGCATCCTATAAATAGCACAGAAACCACTCACTGTAGCGTATCATCGTCGTCATCACACAGCAGGCGGAAGCGCCCATATCGACGAACATTTCCTGCCGCCGATGAAGAGGCTCACGTTCGGACAGCAGGAGCCGGAGCCGGACGTCATCAGCGTTGCCCAGGGGGTGATGCTGCTGCTTGCGCGCAGCGGCGGCGGCGGCGAGCCGTCGGCCTCGCCGCGCGTGTTCGAGTGCAAGACGTGCAGCCGCCGGTTCCCGTCGTTCCAGGCGCTGGGCGGGCACCGCGCGAGCCACAAGCGCCTTCGTGCGGCCGAGGCGGCAGCGCCGGCCGCCAAGGTCCGCGCGCACGGCTGCGCGGTGTGCGGCGTCGAGTTCGCGCTCGGGCAGGCGCTGGGAGGCCACATGAGGCGCCACCGCGCCGTGGCCGAGGGCGAGGAGAGGGACGGCGCCGCTGCTAGCGCCCACGGGCTGGACCTGCACGACGCCGTGGCGAAGCCGGAGGAAGCGAGAGGCCTGCTGGGTTTTGACCTCAACATTGCCCCATCATGACGGAGCATTTGGGATTTCGTGTGTTTCCATTCGTTTTTTTCTTCTGGTTTTCCAATTCCGGCGTTCTTTTGTACAAAAACATAGTACGACGACACGATTGAATTACTGTGTAGTCCCCCGATCGAAAAAAAAGAGAGATTGATTTGTACATGACACTGCGTCAAAGAGAGATTGATTTGTACATGACACTGCGTCTATGTAATGTAACTCTTGTTGTAAAATGAAAAGCACACATCAGAATTTAACAACGGCAGCTCATCCCAAGATAACGCACGGCTCACCAAGCGTTTTCTAGAGGGTTTATATGACTCAGCGGTAGCTTGAATTTAACAACGGCAGCTCCGGCGGCGAAGCACCGCCACACCTGGTCTGCTACGATGGCAATAGAGGGTGACCCAGGAGGAGATGCCATCAGCTCAAAAAAAAAAAAAAAGAAGGAGGAGATGCCAAGGAGCAAGGGAAGACAGCTGCAGAAGAATTGAAGATGCCAACGAGCAAGAGAAATCGCAGCTAACTTGCACAGCCAGCATGCGACAGCTGTATTTTAGAAAACAAAGTAACAGAAGAGAGTCGTATACGCGCTGGTCGTTACCAAGAGCTGAGTTTCCACAATATAGAAGTAATTGTTCTGACTTAACACCCATTTGTCCAAATCACAACAATTGCAATAACTCAAGAAGCACGAGGAGAGAGTAGCTGGAAAAGAATAATGATGAAAATTACATGCGTGAAAACGCCACTATTTTGTGATGACAACTGTTCAGGAGCCGCAGCAAGCTGATTTCTGTGCCGCTGCTGCATCAGCTTCCCCTTCAGCCTTGATCTTGATAGTTTGAGCCTGCAAACAGACAAGCTAAGGAACAGTGGAAGAGAAAGCAGACGTGTGAAAGGCTCAAAGCTATGAAAAGGGTTGCACCTCAGGCTTGGAATCAGTCTCTGAAAGTCTCTGTTTGATATCTCTTGCTATAGAAAAGAAAACCTGCTCGACATTCAGGTTTGTCTTTGCACTCTGCAGCAAATAATAGAAAACAAATTAATTATCCATCAGTTATGATACAAAGAATGTCATAGGCTCAAGTTGTGATTTTCACTAACCGTTTCAAAGAACTTTATCCCATATTCATCAGCAAGAGCTTGCCCCTTTGAAGTGGGTACAGCCTTTACAAAAGAAAATGAGCATGTAAGAAATAAGTGTTATTATAAGTATAGAGTTTAAGAGATCAAATAAGAGATAGATAAATTGCATACCCGTTTGCTTTCATCCATATCAGCTTTATTCCCCACCAAAACTTTGTTCACATTATCCGAAGCATGTTGCTCAATGTTTCTGATCCAATTTCTTATGTCTGAAAGTCATCACCAATGACAGTATTAGAATTCAGAAATCGAATCTGAAGTGATTTATGAAAAAAAAACATTAAGTATAACGGTCAGTACTATTAAAAGATGACTCGTCTGTGACATCGTACACAAGTAAAATGCCCATTGCTCCCCTGTAGTAGGCTGCAAAGAAGAATTGCACAATGACAAACTTCAGTGTTATAAAAAAAATCACGAGCTTCAGCCATACAGTATTTGGGAACAAATCATATTTGCTAAAAGGAAAACAAGCATACCAGTTGTAATAGTGCGGAAACGTTCTTGGCCTGCAGTATCCCAGATCTGCAACTTAATCCGTTTGCCATCCAACTCAACAGTCCTTATCTTGAAGTCAATACTGTTTTCAAAATCCAACGGGTACAATTAGCAAGTCCATATAAACTTTCACATGTATAACATAATAATTCCTCTACATACCCAATAGTGGTAATGAAGCTAGTGGTGAATGATCCATCTGAAAACCGTAACAGGAGACAACTTTTTCCAACACCTATATAAGTAAAAAAAAATGTAATTGAATATCAGCCGGGAATTACATCCCAAATACATTGGTTGGAAATACTCAATGACTATAATTTAGCCAACTGAAGAAACAATGCCAATATGAGATTGGGGCTTTGGTAGGTACATAGAGAAAAATTAGTGACAAGCAAAGATACCACATATCTTCTATCCCTGTTTAAATTAAGAGCATAAAGCACCACAGCACAAATAATGGTCATGGAAAATTATATGTGCCCCTACCTGTAGACTTCTGTAAATGGGGACAAATTTTCTCTGGTAAGAAGGACATCAACATACTCATACATTGGAAATACAAAACAAGGCCAAATAGTGTCGAGCCTTTCATTATCTTTTTCTATTAAGGAAAAAAGTTCTGATTAACTTTTATGTCGTACAATTAGTTAATTTCAACTTCCAACTTGAGGTAGGCTATGTATGTGAAGCCCAACAACTCCCTAATCTTGACTCCCAAGCCATTCATATGGATTGCTGGACCAACTCGATGACCTATCTTAAGATGCTTATTATGTTGCAGCAGTTAAATTGTCAATGTGACATGGGATAAAAAATAATGTCAACTATCAAAGCCACCCAGGCTGAACCATAAAGATATGCCTACTGATCACCGAACGTAACAAGCAGAGGAAGTCAGCGAATTCCAAAGATCTATGTTCTATTTGCATTGCTTGAGGAATGAAAGTCTCAAAATCCCAAATAGAATATTCCTGAATTCTGGGCGCATAGTGATCAATCTCCAGGCCTATTTTCGAAGTGTAACAATATAAGTGTATATTGGAGAGAGATTTTGCAAGTATTTAGTGACAGACCATGCATCTACAGCCCAACAACTGCTTAATCTCAAGTAAACAGAGCCCTTGATATGGATTGCTTGATTGACTCGATGCCCTATCTTGGTGTGCTCATTCAATTGCATCCATTAAATTGTTAATTTGACACATAAATAATAACAATAACCTGAACTATCAGTCTATCAAAGCCACCCAACCTAAACAATAGAGAGATGCGTCCACTGACCAACAAACATAACAAGCAGAGCAGAGAAAGTCAGGAAGATCAAACCTTGCAAAGGTCTATGCTCCACTGCACATACATGCTGTGTGTGCAATTGCTGAGAATAATAAAGAAGCTTTGACAGTGCTTGCGGAATGAACATCCCGCAAAGACAAGAGAATTTTCCTAAATTCTGGATGCACGGTAACCAATCTAACTACACCGACAATTAAATCCCTGCACCTATTTCAAAATGTAACAGAATTACGTGTACATTGCACAGTGCAGGTAGGACCACGGTCACTCCAAAAATATGTTACAGTTACACAGACGACTGCCCTCAAGTGGTTTGGTACTTGGATTCATTCACCCGTTCACATTTTGCACTAACATCAACAGAAGTCGATTTAGGAACCAGATCCCAATTGAGACTCCAGATTACGCAAAATACAAAGGATGACCCCCGACGCCATCAAATCTCGCGTAGATCGAGAGAGGAAATAGAGGGGCTGAGAGGTCGAATGAACTCACCGCTGTCTCCGATGAGGAGCAGTTTGATAAGGTAGTCGTAGTCGGCTCGAGCCCTCGCCGGCGGCGCTGCCATCACGCTTTACCACCCAATCCCTAGCACCACCACGACGGAACCAGATCAGATCGGAAACGCAAAACCGAAACTAACACGCGGCTGAACGGAATGGCGAGCCGGACCAAGCGGGGCGTCCTCGGTGCGGGCGGCGGATGACCTCTCGGCGTGGTGTCGCCTCACGGTCACAGGGCCGCGGAGGCAGGGAGGCGGTGGAGCGGGGGAGGCCGAGGCGTCGCGGTAACGGAGACGGGGCGGAGCAACCAGGTTGCCTGGCTCGATCGGAGGAAAGGGGATGGACGCGCTCGCGTGCGGTGGTGGAATTGGTCTGCTTCGGCCTTTGGACCTTTTTTGCGGGGAAGTTACAGGTGGGTGTACTCTGGGCGTACTGTTGTGTCGTGTTCCGGCCCATGATGGCTTGTTATGTACAGTGGCCGTTTATGGAAATCAGGCCCACGCATTGCCAATGGGCCGGGTACGGTGTGGGAAGAGATCCCCCACCCGTGAACTCTTCTCAATTTGATTGGCAACCGGCACAACAAATCTGACATTTTCCTTTTAAAAAATATTAATATTTAAGTCTCTGTATCGACCAATACATATAGCTGAAATCTGACCTTTTCCTTAAAAAACAAATCTTACCTTTGCTAACCAAAAAAAACATGCATGCACTTGCGAAGCGGTGAAGAGAGGCAATCAAATTTTGATGCACATAAGTTAGCTAAGAGTTCAAATAGTTTGGACTATGGTAGGCATGTGTGACTCATCACTCCTCCACAATTTAATCAACTCGTGTCATGTACTCGTGAGATTTTAGTCTACTTTTATCATTGCCACAACCATGGATAGATCATGTGTGTTCATAAGTGCATTATTGTTCACACAACCACTTTCGAAATCTCAATGTATATTATGGGTGCTCGATACATACGCACAGTAAATTTGATATATATCACCCCCTGCCACATTGCTGCAAGCACCAACCAGCGTCCATGGGACTGGCATTCCTAGTTTGGCCATGTAGTATAAATATTCTCATGCATTTTTTTTACAAAAAAACCGGTGCCGACACATAGAAACATTGAGTGGGTTATGATTGAGTGTCATGGGCAAAGTCCTTCTCGAGGGTTGTGCTCCGGTATGAAATTGAGTCAGCTGTTGAGCTTAGCAACATTGAGTCAGTTACGACTGAGAGTGTCATGGTTAAATTTCTTCTCGAGGGTTTATACTCCAGTTGCATGAAATTGAGTTAGCCAGCTGTTGAGCTTCTTTGAACAGGGAAAGGGTCCAATGTAGAGCCAGAGGAGAGTGGAGGGAGAGGAAATGAGTGATATGTTTGGTGAGGCAGAAGAAGTGACGAGAGAGAAGGGAGAAAGTGGGATGTTGTGATAGCTGATACAGAGGGCGAGGTGACACGATAAGGTTTCGGCTATACATGGCTAACCATATTTTTATGGACAAAACAATTAAAGGGGTCCAACTTTAAATTTGGCCTATCTTATAGTTATTGGACTGGCCATAGCGTTGCTTTTTTTTTGGGTGCCGAAACAGGTGAGAGAAGGTTTTAATACCGCTGCTAGTCATTGTGGCTATGGGTGCCTGGTCTTGATTTGGTTGATCTATGGCATGTTCGTGCCTCTGCGCTGAAAGAATAAAACAATGTTTTTGTGCCATTGGTCTGCATGAGCACTCTACCGTCGCTAGGAGTCAGGTGAGGTTCAAACTTTTCAGAAGGACAGAGAGGGCCACGTACTTACAGGCATCAGTGCCCACATTGTGAGAAAACGTGAAGTCTTGGCGACGGTAGAGGTGGCAGACAGAAGATTATTTTCGGCATCGACTACATTGCGGATAGTCTTATACATCTAGAAATACATTTATTATATGGAATAGTGCTACTTATGAGGTCTTGGCAAATTCTATATATGGTAGTTTTGTAAGAATGATGTGCGTTCCCTTGTCTAACCTGCCGCGGGGATCATGACCGTTACAAACGGCCTCTCTTGTAAAAAATGAGGTGTCTAAATCTATTTTTTCAACAGTAACCTTTCTTATAATCACTTCAACAGTGGCCTCTAGTAAAACGATTTTTTAACAGCTCCTGGCAGTCAAGGCCTGCATGTGTAAAATATATGGTCAACGAAGTCCACTGATTCAAGGCAAAACCCGTTCAAACTCGTGGCGCGCGAGTAGCTGCAAAGTCGGCATCCATAGCCGACCTGCTCATTAGCCAATAGCCCAATACCCCACTTATTGCGTAAGCACACTGACTACTTCGTCCACTAAATAAATAAACTAGCCATCAATCAAGTAATAATAAGATATATAATGACATGTCATGATCCATTCCCTCGAAGGCGCGAGAAATTTCTCAGCGCTCCACCTGCACAATTTCGAATTCCAAATTTCAAATATCCGATGACGTGCGCGCGTCTTGTGCCGGTCACCAACAATGCAGTCCCGTACGTTCATACTATACTACGTGCTGACAAATTCAATCAATTCCAAATGAAATTTTCTGTACGTCCAAGTTCATTAGGCTGCGAGCCGTACGTTGTTGTGATGATAGAGGATTTGGTTCGCCCATAATTGAGGCATTGACTCCATGAAGCGAGGAAGCTAAGTCCAGTCGTGTCACTCGGTACAGCACCGCAACTAGCCACTAAAATTATTATTCGAACGACCAAACCGAAGGTGAAGCTGACGATCGTGCGAGCTTCATGATTTGTTTATCGAGACTAGACAGGCGCTCAATGGAGTCGTTCATCCTGTCTCGTGCGTCGATCTGATCCACGAGCAGTTCGTTGCGTAATCATCTGGCTTGCCGGCCGCGGAACGGGACCTGTCGAAGTGTCGAGTCGACCCAACTACTAATCATTCTCTCGCCATCACCCACAAAATCCATTCATCGCCGGGCTAGCACGGCGGCCGCAACAGTCGCCCTGCTGCGAGATAATGACGCAGTGGCGCGGGACGGCGGCGGGAGTTAAAGGAAAAAGATCGAGCGGGTTCTGTTTCTGCCGGCTCTCTATCATTTCGCGCGGGAATATCACGGCGTTTCACGGGAGACAGCCGAAGATCGAGCAAGTGAGAATGAGACGGTTTCCTACTGCCTTCTTCCGCAACCCGGCACAATTTCCTGGCTCCCATGCTACGCCAAGGCCCCACATGGGGACGGGACGCGATCGCTATCAGCTACCCGCATCGATCCGTTTGGTTTGATTTGATTACTCCTACTCCACGTTTGCAAATCGCACGCGCTCTCTAATCCGTGCACGACATCACACACACACGCACGCAGCACAGGATCGCATTATTAACATTTAACAGCAGAACTACAGCAGCAGTGCTTAGCTTAACCCTAACCACAGGTACGTCCACACGAGTATTGTTAGCTAGCCGCCTAACCACGGATCACCACAAAGCACCGCCGCGTCGTCGTCTACTTTGGCCAGTCAAACAAATCAATCACGAATCACTATAACAAAACAAGCAGCCAACACGAGGAGGGTCTCCGGTTCCCGCCGGCTCTCCTCCGTAACGAAAGACAAAAATTTCTATAGGCAAGTCCGCAAGTGCGCGCGTGCGGTTACACGGGTGCACGGGAGCGAGTCCACTGTGGCAGCGGGGCGCCACCCAAACCGCTGCCGCGGGAGCGCCGCCACCGAACGCGCCCCGCCGGCCTCCCTCCCTCCCTCCCTTCCTCCTTCCCGCCCCAGGCGTCGCGACGCTCGCCCGAGAATCCAGCCCTTCCTATCTCCCCGCGGCGCTCGCTCTCTACTCTCCTCAAATAGGCGCGCGGCGCGGGATCACGATCCGCGCGAGGTGAGAACGTGCAGCGGCGCGGAGGGAGGTGGTTCGTTGGTCGGGTTGACTTGGGGCGAGGATGGGCGGGACCGGCGGTGGTGCTAGCGGCCGGCGGAGGTGGGCAAGGCGGTCCTGCGGGACGCCGGGAGGAGGAGGGGCAGCCGGTGGGGTTGTCAGGCGGACGGTCGCGGCGCCGGCGACCAAGGGTCCGCGGGTAACCGAAGGTAACGGCTTGCTTTTGCCCCAATGAATCTCTGCGGCTTCTGCTTGTGTCTGTGATGTAATTCGTTTCAAACGGCTGGGAATTGCGCGCGATTGTTTCCGGTTGATTTCTCTTTCTGTGCTGCTTGCTTCCTTGCTTCCGTCTCCCTCTGCTTCCGCCTCCCTCAGTCCCTCCTCGCAAGCAGTGGTGGCGTGTCCTATGTGCGGAAGCGAGGAGGTTGCCTAATTTGCTTGCATCGTTGGGTTACTTGTTTATCTGTTAACATCAAGAAAACGTTAATTAGGGAATGTCATGCTAGAGTTAGTGCGACGAAGCTTCTTGCCATTTATTTTCCACACACATGTTTTAGTATCTATATCCGAGAAGTAGGAACAGGGCAAAACATCCCGGAAGAAAAAAATAAAATCGGATAGCACAGTTTGACTGAAAAATTGATCTTACCATGTGATTCATGAATTAATCTATTTCCTTTAGGGACAAGAACTGCATCCGTGTATTTTCGGGTCTGTTTTTAATTATTATATTGTGGTGGCAAGTGCTGTATCATGTCTGAATGGTAGTGGTGCAATTATTTTTAAGGTAAAATTCTTAATGATTTGTAGTTGACCCGTTCTTGTTCTACTTCTGACTTGTACTCAGGGTTTGCTCATGTGGACAAGCAACGGCGTGTTCATGGAGCATTATCAGATTTCAGATGCAACAGTGGATCAACAGATCATGTAGGATGTTCATATTCTCACTATTGATGTATCTACAGTTCCATTAGTCCTTGAATTTGTATTATTTTCCTGCATATTCTTCTACAACCCAAAGCTTTATTGTGCGAACATGTTTTTTCGCCCACAGTTCTTCCAAAATTATATTTTGTTGATACAGCTTTCTTTGGATATCGGGGAATTCAAGCATAAGAGCTCCCACAGATCGTCTGTTAGATGCCTTCCTAGTGCACAGAGAAATTTAACACAAACGAGTCACATGCAACCTGTTGCAAGGGGAGTTCAAGTAGATAAGACCTTCGATGATAAAGGGTTGCGTCAAGCTAGCAGAACTGTTTCAGGAATGCCCATTCAACCTAAATATTATCTCAGGAGCCCCAACAACAATTTGAAGAATCCTCCTACTGTAAAGAGCTGTAGTGAGACGAGTGATTTCAGCTATCAACTGATCAGAAGTGCTAAAAGGTCAGCTTCTCCAAAAATGGGTTTAACCAGCACAAACAGTTCCCTTTCAGAGAAAATGTCTTTGCTACGCCAACCAAAGCAAGGTGATAATCATCAGAAACAAAACCGTATCAGTGCTTTGAATCGAAGACACAAAGTCGTGAATCCTAGGGGAGCAAGTGTCCTGCTAATTAAAGATAAGGTTCATGAACACCTTAATTCCTCATTGGAGAGACATTCACAGGCTCTGTTAAATAATGCATTGATTCGAGAAAAGCAACTGTGCTGTTCAGATATGCTCAATCGAAAAGCACCTGAACAACTATGGAGCTCCACTTACAGTGAATCTGAGAAGATATTATGCTTTTCCTCTAGTGACAGCAATGATGATCTGCAAGTATCGTCTTCAAGTGACACTAGTGATAGCTCCAACTTATCATCTTTGGGTGCAATAGCTAGTGATCAATGGAATACGACCTTCAAGGAGGTATGTACTGGAATCTATGATTACTATTTACTATCACTCATGATAATTCAATTTGAATATGCTTGTATGGTTTCTTGATTTTGATAATGCAATTTGAAGATGCTTGTATGGTTTCTTGTTTTTGTAGAATCAGAAAGTTTGTTTAGATTTTTATTTTATTATTTTATTTTATTTGCTTGGTACTTGGTATCTAGCTCATTCTTCTTTCAAACTGAACTAAATTTACTTATTTCTGTAGTACAACAGATGGGCATGTTTATTTAGTTTGCTTTCCTTTAACTTGCATGGGAGGTTGATCTCATGCTATCTTTGACAGGGATACTACCCTCATGCTGACTCTACATCTGTCATCTACGCTAGAGAGATAGGTCAGTCTAGCCCAATATCTGTTCTTCAACCTCTATCTGAAGATTGCTCTGATTCTGAAAACATTAGGCGAGAGCCTGCAGATCCATATGGTTAGTGATTATGCCATGGTACATTTCTCTATGGTATTCTGACCTTCTTATATTTTCTATTTTATGTTTTAATTCTATGGCCTTCTTCGTTTAGATATTCAACTGAGACTCGAGCTTGGCACATTTGGACCAACAGAGGCTGCTGCAGAGGCAAGTAGCATTGGCGGAACTAGTGACTGTTTATCCTCTGATGATGAAGTGGAGCTGAGCGACGAGAAACCCATACCACTGGTTGAAGATATTTTTGAAGGATTTGAAGATGATGAGGAAAGGGAATTCTCTTACTTGCTCGATATACTGATTGCTTCTGGAATTCATGGAACTGTCGAGGATGAAATGTACAAGGTGTGTCAGTCTCTCGACTACCCTGCTGGTCATGATGTATTTGAGAAGCTGGAAAAGAAGTACATCAAAGTTGTTCAGTGGTCAAGATCCGACAGGAAGCTTTTATTCGATATGGTCAACACAATACTATCACAAATCCTTGCCCCATGCTTGAACACGCAACCTTGGGTCAATAATACTAGGAACTTGGCTCCACTTTGGGGTTCAGAGGGTCTCTTGGAGAAAGTTTTGCAGGTGCTAGTTCAGAGACGGGAACAGCTTGCACCCAGTGAGACTAAGCCAGAGAAGAAAGGATTTGATCCGATGTGGCCAGATTTAGCAGACTGCATCGACAGGGCAGGAAGGGACATTGAGAGAATGATAAAAGATGATCTGTTGGAAGAGTTGGTCCTGGAGCTTCTGTTCAGTTAGGTTTCCACGGCCGTGGTAGGTTTTATTATAGCAGTACAGTTACCTTGTTTTTTATATAGTTTTTTAGTCAGTTTTAATTGTTCCTTTGGTCCCTACCCCTACGATCAGTGTTCATTTTTCCCTTCATTATTAAAGCAGTGGTTGACAGGTTTTTTTTGGTCTAGTCGCCGTGCTTCCGGTGGTATTAGAGACGTGAGTTCTATTGGATTAGGGGATCTCTGTAGGAAAATTCTTTTCTACCTCGAAAAAAAGCACTCTTTGAAATGAGGTTTGTAAGGATAGAAGTCTTTTCTGTCGAGTTTTTGTCGGCTGTGAGAGTTTCAAGTCTGTAAATGAGGGCAAATTGTAGTCCCCAGACATTTGTATTTGTATTGTTCTTGAAAGGAAGAATAAGTGGTCTTTTGGTCTCTTTCTTGAAAGGAAGAATGAGTGGTAATCCTTTGAAGTGACCTCTTGCCAACAGCGAGATCACTACAGGAGGCTTGAGTAATAACAGCAGGAGCAAGAGAATTAATTTTGAATTCTCAATAACCAGAGGGTGGATCTTGGTTTCCCTCGTTTTGAATTGCACACATGACCAAAAGTACCAACTGAGAGACTTGCACACTCTACTGACTGGTCCCTCCCGTCTTAATTTAGCTCGTCTTAATTTAGAATTGAGGGAGTAGTTCACATTCAGTCACCGACGTAACATCCCAACAGTAAAAGCACCATTACATCATTATACCGCCACCGAACCCAAAAAAAAAATGCTATGACAGTATGACTGTGTGGTGATTGGTGAGGGTTGGATTTAGATAGCAACCAAAAAAAAAAAAAAAAGAGAGAGAGGTGAGATTTAGGCTCATTCTGTTGGAATCTGGAGCTTCTTCTATGGAGTAGTACTGTAGCTCGGTTCGGTGGAGTCATCTCCCGTTCCCTGAACAGTGACCAGTCTTGATGGTGGTTGATACCGATTCGCCACGTCATGGCATCTCGCCAACTACCACTAAATATGCCCTCGGAAGCACGAAGTTATTACAAAGTTACCACGATGACGTCATCCGAGAACTAATCCTCGCCGGTTTGATTGGCTGGTCGAGTAACAAAGCTTGAGTGGCAGGGAATGTCTTTTAATTCTAAAATAAGCTGATAGAGCCGGCCAATCGTCACATATAAGACATAACCATTTTATTTATTTATTATTATTTATTCCATTTTTAAAATAAGCTTATAAGCATCGTGAAATATCATAGATGAAGTTTAAACTAAGATTCACTTGTAAATTTATTTATTTATTTTGAGTTGACGTAAGGCTAAAAATTTTAATATATATTTACAATATACTTTTTTAATCTTATTATATATCTTTTTTTTTTGTGGTAGACTAGAAATACAGATATTTTGGACGTACCTGCTCAAGGCATCAACTACCCAGTCTCCCATTGACTTCCGGGTAGATCATCGTGGCATGTCTGCAAATCTTAGCCAGAATTAGTGGCACCCTAGATATCTTTATTTAAGACGACTGTTGAAGTGTCGCTTGCCCAGCTAACCCCTCTGTCCGCCGATCTCGCCGTCCCTCCATATTTATCGCAACAACCCCGCCCTGCCCGATACACCAAGCCACAGCCGCCACAGCCCGTAGCTTGGTTCTTCTGTTACGTTTTGCCCGATTCCCGTGCGAAACATGGCCTTGCCGGAGGTGGTGGTCGAAGGCGTCGTCTTCCCGCCGGCGGCCCGCCCGCCGGGCTCCGCCGCCTCGCACTTCCTCGGCGGCGCAGGTGCGTTGTTGAGGCGTTCCAGTAGTCTGTCCCTGGTTTGTTTATAGGGCACAAGGGAGGGAACTGTAGTTTGTGGCGCAGAGTATGGCATGGCAGCTGGATTTGGGTTGACCCCTTGGCTTGTCGCTGTCGCGCGCGCGTGCAGGCGTGCGAGGCCTCGAGATCGGAGGCAACTTCATCAAGTTCACGGCCATCGGCGTGTACCTGCAGGACGCCGCCGTGTCCGCGCTGGCCAAGAAGTGGGCCGGCAAGACCGCCGACGAGCTCGCGTC
>DXKC01010916.1:0-12973 GCA_031170775.1 Cymbopogon citratus
CTATGGCGGCTCGGGCCCTTCATCATCATTAATATTTGAGCAATGTGTACACCCTTTGATCGATGCATTGTTCAGTGGATACAACGCCACTGTTCTGGCATATGGCCAGGTGCAATTCTTTTGTATGACGATTGATGAATTCGACAGTGTTTTGTTAGATGGCTGTCCTTTTGATGATTATTTGGTTTCTTAAGTCGTTTTCCTTGACAACTGCAGACCGGTTCTGGCAAGACATATACAATGGGTACTGACTATACTGGCGAAGGCAACTGCGGAGGGATAATTCCTCAAGTTATGGATACAATATTTAGAAAAGTTGACACCTCAAAGGATGGCTCAGAGTTTTTAATTAGAGTGTCTTTTATTGAGGTGTGAGATGCAGAGTGGCACTTGTCTCTTTCTTATTTGTACCAGCAGCTCTTAACTTGTTATCATTCTCTGGTGTGCTGCTATGGATTTCAGATATTCAAGGAAGATGTTTTTGATTTGCTAGATGCAAATCAAACTGCTGCAAGACTTGATGCTGGTTCTACGGCAAAAGCATCAGCACCTGGCAGAGTGCCAATTCAAATTCGAGAGACTGCAACTGGAGGCATAACCCTTGCCGGTGTCACCGAGGCTGAGGTGAAGTCAAAAGAAGAAATGGCATCATATTTGACACGTGGATCCTCATCACGTGCAACAGCAAGCACTAACATGAATAGGCAGTCGAGGTACGCTGTGCATACATCATAAATGTGTTTTCTTTCTGCAAGGACCATTAGTGCACGGTATGTTGTTGTTCTGTCTGTTTTCTTCACTATTTTTGCTGTGCATACTAATAACGTTCTTATTGGTGCTGCTTATCTGTAGTCGCTCTCATGCCATCTTTACTATATGCGTTGAACAAAAGAAAACATCTGGTACATCTGACAAGTCAGCCAGCAGTGATTATGATATACTATCATCAAAGTTTCACCTAGTTGATCTTGCTGGCTCTGAAAGGGCTAAACGTACTGGAGCAGATGGACTTAGGCTTAAAGAAGGTGATCGATACTCACCATACTTTTGTAGATGCCGGTTTAGTTCATCAGATAATTGTGCAACTGGTTATAAGATTGATTGTCTATTTCATGTTGACAGGGATACACATAAATAAAGGGCTTCTAGCTCTTGGCAATGTTATAAGTGCATTAGGCGACGAAAAGAAAAGGAAAGAAGGGGCATTTGTACCATATCGGGATAGCAAATTGACCCGTCTTCTTCAGGTGAGAGCTCTTATGCTCATAGTAACATAATGTAATGTTTCAACACTTATTTCCATGCCAATTCAGTAATATATGTACACCTCATCAATTAAATTTCCTTATGATCATATCATTTAGTGTGGTAGTGGTAGTGCCAGTTTCATGGACCTATGGACCTCATCAATTGACCCGTCTTGCAAATGCGTAAATCGTTTTTGCAGGATTCTCTAGGAGGGAACAGCAAAACTGTCATGATTGGTAGGTCTATTTTTTCCCGGACAAATATCCTTCTCGTGTTTGAGGCACTTAAATCATGCTTTGCTACTCTTTTCATGCAGCATGCATTAGCCCTGCTGATATAAATGCAGAAGAAACCATAAATACACTCAAATATGCCAATCGCGCACGCAACATTCAAAACAAAGCAGTGATAAACCGTGATCCAGCTACAGCAGAGATGCAAAAATTGAGGAGCCAGCTCGAGCAGCTGCAAACTGAACTTTTGTTTTCTCGCAGTGGGAGTGCAGCGTTAGAAGAACTTCAGGTGCATTTTGTGTCTTGACTGGCTGGTCCAACCAGTTGATTTTGTGACCTAATTTTGTTCCCTGTCTTTCAGTTGCTGCAGAAAAAAGTCTCTCTTCTTGAGCTAAAGAATTCAGAGCTTAACAATGAACTTAAGGAAAGGGAATTGTCATGTGAGCAGTTGGCAGAGCGGGCAAGGGCTGCTCAGGTATCTATCAATCTATCATTTTTTTTGTCTGGATTTGTGATGTAATCTCTTAGCTCGGTATATGCCTATGATCTCACTCTTGTGTAAAATTTCTCTTTGGTGACCATACACAATTAATTTATAGCGCAGGAACTAACCAGTTAGACATGAAAATCGCCTTTGACATATCACCTTAGAATGGTAAATTTATTAGTTCCATTTATTCAACTTTGGCACAGTTGGAAAGGGATCAGTTGATGCTGAAGATTGAATCCGTGAGGAATGGAAAATCATGGGATGATATTGAAAATGCTGATAACGACCAAGTGAGTGTAACTACATCTATATGCCCTAAAAGGATTTATACTCACCCTTTTATACCATCTGACCACAACATCTTTTGTTCTTATTACCAGGATATGGACCTCCTGAAGAGCTACATATCGAAAATACAGCAGTTGGAGAGTGAATTGATGCGGCAAAACTTCTCCAATGCTTGCAGACATGGCTTGCATGATCAGCTTGCCATGGAGCGGGACATTTTTCTAAATGAATTGGGTTCTGGATGTGAAGTTGGAACACCTGATGCTTCAAGTAAGCCACTCAGACATTTCGTCAAAGCATTTAGAGTGAGAAGTGGCTTTCTTTTCAACAGTTGTCCCTTTTCAGAATTATCCAGCTATGCTTATAATATATTTTTTTTCTACATGATGATTAATTTAGATTTCGCTTCTGAAGGTGAGCCTTTACTCGGGCATATAGGTTCTGCTGTAGCTTGCTATCAAGATGGATGTTACCTTTTATCTATCACATTTTGTATTCATTAAACTTGTTCCTAAAACTGATGAATATATTTTTCCAGCCTAGACCTGTAGTAATCCTTTCCAAACTATATATCTATAACACTACCATCTTCAGGTGAAGTTGATGAAGAAGAAAAGGAGAGACAACATTCATCCATGCAAGACCAACTTGACAAAGAGCTGCAGGAACTAGATAAACGACTTCAGCAAAAGGAGGTACTAGTTCCCTGTCTTTACTATTTTGATCTCTTTGTTTGTTAAACCCTATTAACACTAGCCATTTTATTTCTATTTTACACATACCGATGTAGTTATGTATCCTCAATCTGTTAGTCCATTATTTTGTGCCTTGATTCACCTTCTAGAGTATAATTATGCCTCCTTTTTCATGTTTCAAAAGGCAGAGATGAAACAATTTGCCAAGAGTGATACTTCTGTTCTCAAGCAACATTATGAAAAGAAGTTAAATGACTTGGAGCAAGAAAAGAAAGCTCTTCAGGTTTTTACTAGCTTGCCTTGCTGACACTATTCTCTTGTTTTTCCTGACACTTTCGTAACACTATTCTTGTTTGTAGAAAGAAATAGAGAACCTTCGCCATGCATTAACCAATATATCTTCTTCTTCTACGGATGAGAATGCTCAAAAACTGAAAGAAAACTATCTTCAGAAGCTGAACGCACTTGAATCCCAGGTTTGTACGTTCAGCTATATGTTTGTTACATTGCATTCCTCATCAATACTAACAATGCACCGTTTGCAGGTCCATGAGCTTAAGAAAAAGCAGGAAGCTCAACAACAGCTTCTAAGGCAGAAACAGAAAAGTGATGAGGCAGCAAAACGTTTACAAGAAGATATTCAGCGTATAAAATCTCAGAAGGTGTTTTCTCGACCAAATGTTTCTGAATGTGATATAAGTTTTTTTCCTGACTTATATTCGTTTCATTCCATCTAGGTTCAATTACAACAAAAGATAAAGCAAGAATCTGAACAATTTAGGTCTTGGAAGGCTGCCCGTGAAAAGGAAGTACTTCAGGTAATTGTTCTTACAGGTTTTTTATCATGTTTATGAACTTCATTCTCAGAGATCTCATTCTGATATTGCTGTATATCCATTAATTAGCTCAAGAAGGAAGGAAGAAGAAATGAATATGAGATGCACAAGCTCTTGGCCTTAAATCAGAGGCAGAAAATGGTAACTTTCCTCATATATTTCCTCTTTCAGCTTTGGAATAACATGATTGTCACCTACACCATTCTGCTTGAAATTGTAGGTCTTACATAGGAAAACTGAGGAAGCAGCAGCTGCTACAAAAAGATTGAAGGATTTGCTGGAGACAAAGAAGTCATCACGTGAAACATATGGTAGGAAGCTATGGCCAATGGCTAAATATTCTTTACCATTAGGATTCATGTTGCTCATTATTTAGCTGACTGCTTTTACTACTTGTTTTGTTTTCCTGTTTTTTAGGAGGTGCGAATGGTTTGGGGATGCAGGTATATCCTTCAAGAAACCTTTGTTAGGGAATGAAAAAACTATTCCCCATCTGCATATACTGTGTCTGAAACATTCTTTTTATGTGTCACTAGGCCTTAATGCGAGCTATTGATGATGAACTGGAAGTCACTGCAAGAGCACATGAATTACGCTCATATTATGAGCGGCAAATGCAAGAGTAAGTCTTTGTTCTTCATTGATAATTTGTAGATCTTCACCTTCTAGTGCTTTTGTTCTTGTGTGGTGTACTATATGCATATATGTGCATTATTTTGAGCATTTTTTTTATGATGAGACAGATAGATTTGTAGTTATTAAATGTAAATATGAACTCAAAATGACCTGCTATTGTGCTATATTGAATAGGTTTGTTTCCTTCTGCCAAGTTGTTTATAGTTCAATTCTATTGATTTCCCAACACATAATTCTGTTAAGAGAAATAATGGGCTACTAGTAAGATTTTGCACTGACCATAACATATTAAAATTCCTACCTAAAATTCCTTATGACCTGCTACACCTATATCAATTATTTACTCCTTTTCTTTCTACCTCAGCAGCATAATATATGAACTGTAATTTTAATATGGCTAACCCGAGCAGCATTATATATGAATTGTAACTGAAATATGGTGGATTCTGTATACATTTTGCACACCATTAGCTTTGCACCCCTAGTTGAAATTGCTCCCCTGTCCCCTCTCTTAAAACAGGAGAGCAGCAATATCCAAGGAAATAGCAAAGCTAAAGGAGGAGTCAAAGCACAAGTTGAGGTTTGGTGATTTACATCTCTTTTGTTTTAGTGTTAATTGGTCTGTTTCAGTGTCTCTGAATTGTTGCTTACTGGTTGTTATGCTTGTAGTGATTGTCCTCAAGCTATGTCTCCTAGTGCTAGAAGTTCTAGGATATCAGCATTAGAGAACATGTTGTCCTCATCATCTAGTGCTATGGTGTCTATGGCTTCTCAACTGTCAGAAGCAGAAGAGCGGGAGCGTGTCAATGGTAAAGGTAGATGGTACCATGTCAGGTCCCTCCCAGAGGCAAAGAACATAATGAACTACCTTTTCCAGTTAGCATCATCTGCAAGGTATGCTGTAATTTGCATTCCTTCAAAGGATTTTATGATGTATGCTATGTATGTGCATTCCTGATTTGCAGATTCTTATTTTTGTATTTTGCTTCTAGGTGTCAAGTACTGGATAAAGAGGTGATTTGTAATGAAAAAGAAAGCACCATTAGTGAATTGAAGGAAAAGGTGGTTGTGCTTAATAGTGGAATCAGGCAGTTAGAAACACAAATGAAGGATCTAAGGAGCCAAAATGCACAGGTAAGATTCTCCAAGTTTTGTACTGTGCAAATTTGATGACACCAAGCATAAATTATTGTGTATTACGATAGTTCGTGCACATGCTAACACTTTCTAGTTTCTACTAATCGGCAGCTTTTCACTGCATTGAACAATTCAAAGAAATCTGCTACTGCTAGGTCGAATGGCACTGGATTTCCTATGCCTAAGGTATTTTTTTCTTTGTGAGCGATTTGTAAGTTTATCTAGAGTTTTTTTTTGACCGAAGTCAGCAAGGGAAACCTCAGCCTTTTTTTTTTAATTTTTTGATAATGCAGACCTGTTTAAATTCGCTCTCAGTTTATCTAGAGCTTATCTAGTGATATCCGTAGTCAGTTTGCACTCTTTGCTGTTTTTCTTGTTAGATATGTCTGACCATCCCTCCTATATGCAGAGGATTCGATCTTCCCAGCATTTTGGTAGTAAGGACAACTTCATCAATTTGGTGGACGATATGGACATTTCAGACAGTGAGCACTCGGATGAGTTAGAGAGTATGAGTGATGGATCTGATTCAGACTGGGTACAGTTGAGTGATGGATCTGATTCAGACTGCATAAGGTCGATCAGGAAAGTGAAAAAACATAAGAGAAGAGTGTCTAGCCGTTCAAATCCTAATGTGGATTATCAAAGTGCACAAGGCAGTGTGGAACCAGAGAAGCCCTCAGATGAAAAGCGCATTCTGCCCAAAAATGTTCCATCAGACGGCTGTGCATGCTCAAAATCCTCATCATGCAAGACCAACAAGTGCGAGTGCAGAGGCTCAGGCGCACTATGCGGTGCAGGGTGTGGTTGTAGGGACTCCAAATGTTCTAACAGGGATTCTTCTACTAAAGAAAAGGCCAATCAGGGAGCCATGCTTCTTCAGAACGCGTTTTCTGACAAGGAAGCCCAAGATGCAAAGCCAAGAAAGCCTTTGGCTAACATTGGTAATAATGCGGTGAGTACTGTGCTTTATGTCTTGGTGTTGTGGCTAACCACTGCATCCATCATTCCAACCGTAGCTAATATGGAATAATTCATAGCAACATCTGGGCGCTGTTGCATTGCCTCACAGTGTGTGCAACTGTTGTGTTCTCAGGTTAACCAAACTGCCGAGACAAAGAAGCCCAGGAAAAACTGGCGCAAGTCGACAGTTCAACTCGTCCCAGTACCTCTCCTGCCGTCCGAGCCAGAGACCACCCAGGCTGCCCCTCCGGACAGAGCCGATATTCCCCTCAAGCTGCCGAGAGCCATGTCCTCGGTGACTCCTGCGGAGAGCAACCCTCCCCCCCTCACAGACCGCAATGCTGCCAAGCCCGACCAATCCGTGAGCACCGGCAACAAGGATAGCACCGGAACTGGCGCCACGAGGCCACAGCCTCAGCTGAGAAAAAACGCAGCCACCGAGAAGGAGAACCAGTTGTGATAATCCGATTGCCGACATGCGAGAATCTGATTGTCTTAATAGTGGTGGAGGCTACCTCGGCGTCCTATGGAGAGGCAGGTAGACCTTGGAGAAGGGCTGGCTCTCTCTGGTTCCTAAGGGATGATGAGGGCGAAGGCAATGACGTGTTCTGTTGCAATATTGTGCCTTGTAACGTCGTTGTATGTGCCTTAGCTCTGCTTTTGGCTGGAACGCAACCTTCTTGAAGTAACTTGGTGAATTAAGTTATATCAGTCTCGATAATGGTCTCCGTTCCTTTCGAACATACTTAGGAAATCAATCTGCCAATCTGTATGCTTACAATAGATACTGAATGATCGAGATGCATATGTAAAGGGTATGCCATCCGATCGGCACACCGAAGGCGTCATCAGTGCACCCGTATCTGATCTAACCGATTTGGGATCACTTTAGTTTCGAATTCTGATGCATCGCAAGGGCATATTTTGCACATGTCCGGATTTATTTAAGATTGTTTTTTTTTCGAAAACGCGCATTAGCACGTGTTTCATTAAGTGGAAGAAGGAGTCTTACACGTCCACAGACATCACAGCGAGGGGCCGTGAATGCCTGGGATAAAACATAAACACAAATCACCACATGGTGGTGCAGGTGACTAGTTTGTACTAATAAAATAACCGATTTTGCGACGTAGAGGGCGCAAATCAAGCAATTAGCGCGGTCAGCAACGCGAGGGGCCTAAAACCCGCCCCAACCCAAGCGCCAGCTTCATCGATGATGGTCATGACAAGCTGTTCTGGTGTGGAGGAGCGACGGTCGAACGTGCGGCTGTTCCGTTCCTTCCAGAGGCACTAGGAGACGAGCAAGACGAGGGAGTCGAAGCTCCTTTGAAGGGGCTGCGGCAGCAAGGCTCTCACGTGCAGCCACCATTCTAGAAGGGCGGACGTCGGCTGCGGAGGCGCAGTTATGGAGCCCATGGAGATCAGCAGGCTGCTCCAGACCTCGCGTGCGAAGACGCACGAGCAAAGCAGGTGGTCGGTTGTTTCATCAAATTGGTCACACAGCGCACATGTCGCTTGCTGCTGGAGACCGTGACGCTTCCTGCGGTCTGCAGTCCACAGTCGACCATGCAGGGCGAGCCAAAAGAAAAATTTCACCTTCGGCGGCACCGCAGCCCGCCACAGCTCCTTTGCTCCAGCCATCGTAGTCCAACCTGTGAAGAATGCCCGGTATGCGGAGCTTACTGAATATTTCCCATCCGCAGACCAGCGCCAGATGAAGCGATCGGGCACTGAAGGTTGCAGCACAACATGCATCAGTCGTTCCCAGAGGGATAGGTACTCACCAATCACTGCTGTTGTGTGTGCACCTGTGATGTCACTGGTCCAGCGACGGTTAGTGAGGGCGTCCTTCACCGTGCGACGGAGGCGCCGTCGCCCCACTGCTCTGAAAAGGTTGGGCGCGAATGTGCTGATCGGCCCCTCAGGCAGCCACGCGTCCGTCCAAAACCGCGCGGACGCACCATCCCCGAGCTCCACTAAGATGGAAGCATTGAACATGCTGGAGACCTTTCGCTCTGGCGTGGAAGGTAGGAGAGCCCAAGCGGAGGTTGGCTCAGTCCTGCGCAGCCATTCCCAACGCAGGCGTAGTGCATATCCTAGTATCCGTAGATCAGGGAGACCTAGCCCGCCCTGTTCCTTCGGGGCGCAGACGATCGGCCAAGCAACTTTGCAGCGGCCAGCTGCCACTGACTCGGAGCCGGACCAGAGGAAGGCACGGCGTCTTCTGTCAATTTCTCCAATGGCCCAAGGAGATAAGCAACAGCATATGGATATATGTACTGGAATAGCCGAAAGCGTCGTCCGGGTCAAGGTTGCTTTGCCAGCATCGGTGAGGAGGTTGCCCTTTCACGTCGGAATGCGAGCCGCTACCTTATTAATGAGATGCTGCTCCTCGCTGCGCTTCAATTTGGAGATCGACAATGGTGCGCCGAGGTATGTAGTGGGGAAGTCTTGCACTTTGCACGGGAAGACATCACGGACGGCATCAATCTGTTCCATAGAGCAGCATATTGGCGTGATTATGCACTTATCGACATTGGTGGCCAAACCGGAGGCGCCTTCAAACAGCTCGAGAATGTGTCGGATGGTGACGAAGTCATGTGTTGTGGGCGACAGGAAGATCACAAGATCATCAGCATAAACGGAGGCGCGGTATTTGATCCTGTCCGGGAGTGGGGAGAGGATCACCTGGTGGTCTGCCACTGCAATAAGTGCGTTGAGCACCTCCATAACAATCACAAAGAGGAGGGGTGACAATGGATCGCCTTGCCTAAGCCCTCGAGCATGGTGGATGCGTTCTCCCGGGCGGCCATTTACTAGTACCTTAGTGCTCGCCGTGCTCAGAATAGCAGATATCCAATCACGCCACCGCAATGGGAAGCCAGCGTGCTCCAGGACCTCCAGCAGGAAAGGCCATGCAACAGAGTCGAAGGCCTTTGTGAGGTCGATCTTGAGGAGTACGGTCGGGCGGCGCTGACTGTACAGCCATTTGCACGAAAGCTGCACCGTTCTGAAGTTCTCATGGATCCGTCGCCCCTGGATGAACGCTGACTGGTTTTGTGCAATGAGTTCATGCATACGCGGTGCCAGGCGTAATGCTAAGGTCTTGGAGAAGAGCTTGCCCATGGAGTGAATCAAGCTGATGGGTCTGTAGTCCCTCAGGCCGGCTGGCGCTTGTGTTTTGTTCAACAGCACCATGCAAGCCTCATTTAGATGGTGAAAGCTTCGGAAGTCCATGTCCCATAAAGCATGGAAAGCACATACCACGTCCGGCCCGATGGTACTCCAAGTGGCTTTGTAGAATGCACCACTGAATCCGTCCGGTCCCGGCGCTCTTCCAGACGGTGTGGCAGCGACTGCCATGGCGATCTCATTGGCGAAGAAAGGTAGTGCCTGATCCTCCAGATCAATTTGCGGCAGAGGAAGCTGAGCAAGATCGATACGGTGCTGGCGGATGAATCTGGTGCCAATCAGATTGTTGTAATAGGAGTAGACGATGTCTGCCTTGGCTTCCTCCTCCGTGAACGTGTGCCCGTTATGATTAATGGCGAAGATGTAGTTTTTACGGCGACGGTGGCAGGCTTGGAGATGGAAGTACCGTGTGCATGCATCACCATCTTTGAGTTGCCTGGTCCTGGCACGTTGGCGTGCCATAGTTCTGTTAAGGGAAGCAAGTCCCAGGACCCGTTGCTTTAGCTCTTTGTGCTTCTGTAGCTCAGTGGCTGTGAGAGGCCTCGTCTCTTGAGCGGTGTCCAGTTCATATATGACTAGCCGTGCAGCTGCGAGCTGGAGTCTAATGCTGCCCACCTTCTTTTCACGCCATCTTCTGAGAGCTTTGGCAACCATACGGAATTTTTGGTCCAGAATTCGGCAAGGGTCAGTGCCATCGATGTGTCCATTCCAGGCAGCCTGCACGACTTCCTGAAAACCGGGCAGGTTTCGCCAATAATCGTCAAAACGGAATCGGGGGCGCCCCCATGGCTCCGAGTTAAGCACCAGAAGCAGTGGAGCGTGATCCGAGGAGTCCGAAGAAAGGCAACGTAAGTGATGGCTGCTATACAGTTCTAACCATTCAACGGAAGCGAAGACTCGATCCAGGCGCTCCAGAGTTGGGTTGTCCCTACGGCTGGACCATGTGAATGATCTCCCGGACAGGTGGAGTTCGTCGAGGTGGAGATCGTCCAATAACTGTCGGAAGCGGCGCATGAGGCCGCGGTGCAGCCTCCCGTTGTTCTTGTCACATGCTTGATAAATCATATTAAAATCCCCGCATATTAGCCATGGCCCGTGGATGGATGATCTCACATCTCTAAGCTCTTGCAGGAAGTCATCTTTCTCAGCATGATTGGTGGGACCATATACATTAGTCAGCCACCATGGCTCCCTGGATCCATTGAGCGGCGTACACTGTAGGGTGATCGAGAAGCGACGGACGGCTGGGGCGGAAGCTCCCCACAGATCGCGACGCCAAGCAATATACGCGCCACCGGCCACGCCAGTGGCAGGGAGATAAGCGTAATCAAAGTCGATGCCCGTGGTGTCAATGTTCCGGGATACAGAGAAGTTTTGGATCTTGGATTCCTGTAGGCAGACAACAGAGATGCGCTGCTGTTCAACAACATCTCTCACAGCGCTGCGTCGCGCACGGCTGTTGAGGCCGCGGGCATTCCATACCAGGATGTGGTTTGCACTCATTGGAAACCTATGGTGCGACGGTGGCGGAGCATGAGCTCAATACGCCAGCTCATCGGCCACATCAGAATGCAGCCCTTGGCAACGATGAAGCTCGTCCATTGCCACCCATTTGTAGTCTGGTACCGGCTCGGCGAAGTGGCCGTGAAATTTCTCAGCAATCTTATCATCCGGAGTAGAGGAGACTGCATTTGCCGGTTTGCCTTCCCATTTGTTGACGAGAATCCGTCTGGCTTGCTTTTCAGGATTTGGATCACGGTAAGCAGTTTTTGCTGCGAGCCTGTCACTCCGGCGCGGGGCAGTGCTTATAGGCTCACGGCGGCGGCGGCGTGGTGGAGGAGTGTATACCAATGGTTCCTGTAGTGGCAGCTTCAGCCTTTCGAAGAAGTCAGTGCCAGCATCTTGGTTTGATTCACATGTTCCTTGTCTGGGTGCTGCGTTGCAGTCAGCGGGCGCTTCTCCAGTGCCATCGTCGGATGTGGCGTACAGCTGCGGTTGCGAGGTCACCAGCGTGTCGGTCACAGAAGTTCCGAAGGTGCGAAGTGTTGGAGTCGACGGCAGGGCTTCCTGGAAGGCCCGATCGAGGCTCACCGGTTGAATCGCCAGTTCCACACCACAGGGGGTGTCCCATGTACCACGACGTTCCTCCGAGGCACAAGCATCCGGCTGGGGTGATGCCTCTGTCTGGTTCAGAATGGGCATCTCCCCAACCAGGGGGTCTGCTTCAAACGTGACGCAGCAGCTCGGAACTCCTTGAAGCAGCGACGGGTCGGCGTCAAGTGCAGAGGCAATGAGTCCAGCCGTTGCAGGTAAGGCAGCCTCATGGGGCGATGAACTCGGAGGCACATCCCCAAACAGAGACGGATCAGAGGCTAAGATAGCGCCAATAAGTCCATGATCCAGTGGCTGTATCCGTTCATGCAAATGGAGGGGAGAGCCCACTAGCCGCGCTCTGTCTTGCCGGCTTATCCTCGGTGTGTTAGCATGGGCATCATTTCGTTCAGCCATGGTGTTGTCGTTGGACAGAGACTTCTCCTTGTGCACATCGACGGCCGGCAGGAGCGCCCGAAGGGCCTCGACTGCACCGGCGCAGTGTGATCCGAAGCGGTTGGTCGTGACTGAACGAATTGGGCATGCGAAGGAGCCAATGAGTACTGCGCGTCTTGGCATGAAAGTTGTGCCCCGACAGCCACCCAGTCTGGGGGCATCGTCACCGTTGCCAGTCAACCTGTAAGTTCGATTGCTGGGGCCGGATCCTTCACCTCTCAAGTCATGGCCAGGATGCCGGTTCGGCCGGCGGCGGGAAGAGGGCCGGTGGTGAGCCGCCGCATGAGGAGCAGACTGAGGGGGTGACCGGCGTCGCTTCTTAGAGGCGATCTCTATGGGAGGGAAGGGACAATCCCTCCTGCGGTGACTTTCACAGCCACAGTTGAGGCATCTGGACGGGAGAGTGCAGTCAGCTTGGAGGTGATCTTGACTGGTGCAGTTGAAGCACTTGCCATGGAGGCTGGGCGGCACCGGCCTGTGGCAGCGCGGAGGGTTGCGCCGGCGCCAGCGACGGTGGCTGTGAGCCTGATGGAAGCCGTCGGCGTCAGGGGCTCCGGAGAACCGCGGTGGATGCATGGCCGGAGGGGAGTGGCGGCGTTCCCCAGATCCATGGCAGGGAGAGTGGCGACGGCGTTCCCCAGACCCATGGCGGGGAGAGTGGCGACGGCGTTCCCCAGACCCATGGCGGGGAGAGTGGCGACGGCGTTC
>DXKC01010917.1:0-11041 GCA_031170775.1 Cymbopogon citratus
AAATGAAGGCACAGATGAGTTGGGGGGCCTGGGAGTGGAATACGGTTCGGAACCTCGGAGCCAAGATCTGTGGCTCCGAGGTACCGCCACATCAGCAGACGGCGTGGGTTGTGGGTGTAACAGCCGAAAAAGCTCGGCGCCAGGGCCGATGGCGCCGAGACGTGTTACCTCGGAGCCGCGAGTCACGGCTCCGACCTATTGGATCCAAAGATGCAAATAGGATTTTCAGGGGTCTAAGTGTGAATAATTATATAAAAAAGGTTGAATTATAAAAAATACGGGATTGGTATTGTTGGAACAGGAGGGGTCGGAAAAACAACTCTGGCCCAAAAACTCTATAATGAAAATAAAATCAAAGGACTATTTAGCACAACTGTGGATTTCTGTTTCTCAACAGTACTCTGCAACTGATGTTTTGAAACAAGTTTTTCGAAACCTCAATGTAAGATATCAGCAGGATGAAACACTAGGAGAGCTCAGTGAAAAGCTTGACATTTGGCAGCATGGGGTATGGACCAATCTCTTGAGAACTCCATTTTGTACAGCAGCTACAGGAATAGTTGTGGTCACAACTCGAAATGATATAGTTGCACGAGCAATTGGGGTGGAATACATGCATCAAGTTGATGGGGCGGATGGGAGCTGCTTTGCAAGAGTATGAACTTCATTGAAGATTTTGAAGTTCAAAAGTTTAGGGATATTGGGCTAGAGATTGTTCCTTTGTGTGGTGGCCTTCCTCTTGCAATTAAAATTACTGGTAGTGTTCTTTCAACTAAAGAGCAAAATGAGAATGAGTGGAGGAAGGTTATAAATAAAAGTGCCTGGTCTATGATTAACCTTCCTATTGACCTAAGAGGCGCTCTTTACTTGAGTTATGATGAGCTACCCCATCGCTCGAAGCAATGGTTTCTGTATTGTGGCTTATATCCCGAGGATTCTACAATGTATTGTGATGAACTTTTCCGGTTTTGGATAGCTGAAGGTTTTGTACAGGAGCAAGAAACCGAACTTCTAAAGGATATAGCTGAAGAATATTACAAGGAATTAATGTATAGGAATCTCCTTCAACCGGACCCTAGGTTTGCTGATTATTCTAGGTGTAAAATGCATGATCTTTTAAGGCATCTTGCTCAGCATTTAGCAGGTGAAGACTTGCAATTTTCAAAAGATTCCCAAAGATGTGTGTTTTGGATCTATCTGATTCAATTCAATAATAAAGTATTCCTGATTGTATTGGAAGGTTGATCCATGTACGATCACTTGTTCTTGATGGGACTGACAAATCATATCTTCCAGAGTCCATTTGTGGTCTCATCAACCTACAGATATTAAATTTGGAGAGGTGTGTTTGCTTGTATAGTCTTCCTTCTGGAATTACTCAATTATGCAACTTAAGGCGTCTTGGTCTCACGAACACACCAATAAATCAGGTTCCAAAGGGAATAGGCAGACTAGAATTTCTCAGTGACTTGGAAGGATTTCCAGTTGGTAGTGGGTGTGACAATAGTGCCAGAATGCAAAATGGGTGGAACCTGGAGGAGTTGGGTTCCCTTCGGCAGTTGAGGAAACTTGATATGGCTAAATTAGAAAGAGCAGCTTCTTGTATCACAGATTCACTGCTATAACAGGGAAAAGGTATCTTAAAATATTGAATCTACATTGCACTATTACAAGGAAGCCATATTCCGAAGATGATGTAATGAATATTGAGAAGACATTTGAGAAGCTAATTCCTCCACAAAGCATGGAGAATATTGGGATTTATGACTTCTTTGGTCGGAAATATCCCTCCTGGCTAGGAGACACTGCTCATTTATCTTTGCTGAAATACTTGCAGCTTGCAGGATGCAAATCCAGTGTGCATCTTCCACCACTTGGGCAACTCCCCTGTTTAAAATATCTCAATATCAAGGAAGCCATTGCAGTCACCAAGATTGGATCTGAATTCCTTGGCTATGGTGTGAGTAATCCCAGATCTGATGAAGCAGTATGTTTCCCCAAGCTTGAAATGTTGATCTTGTTGGACATGCCTGAGTTGGAGGAGTGGACCTGGACTAGAGTTGTTATTGAACAAGAACAAGCAGCAGTAACGAGTAACGAAGGGGGAAAAGATACAGCTAATGCGCAACAAATGGCGGAAGCCCTACCTCCAAGGATGCAGCTGCTGCCACAATTAAATAGACTGGAACTTGTCCACTGCCCTAAACTGAGAAGTCTCCCTTGGAAGCTTGGACATATTGCCACCAGGTTGAAACAGCTCCATATAAGAGATGTATCAAGCATTAAGTTGGTGGAGGACCTATCGTTTCTCTCTTGTTATCTTTTAATCGCAAATTGTGATAGCTTGGAGAGGGTCTCGAATATTCCCCACGTACAGGAGTTGCGTGTGGGGGGCTGTCCAGCTTGATGTGTGTTGAGAAGTTGGATAACTTGCGGCTGCTTGGGCTGCATGAGAGTATGCAAGAGGTCTCCTCAATGTGGCTGCCTTGTCTTCAACAACAGTGTAGACTACTCCATGGGGAAGATCTGGATGTCTTTAATTGGACATGATCATACACATCTTTCACAATAATACAACTACTAGGATAGAAGGTGAGAATACACTCAATATTCTAATTTTGTTACAAGTTAATAATATCTCGACCGCTTTTATTTTTCTAGTTTTGTTTTTGTGATTTCTTGTTTCTCACAAGTACTAATTGACTAGATATATGTAGCCACTGACTATAATGTTGAAAATGATGACAGGACACGTGAGACTGGGCTTCATTGCAACAGCATGGTTCGAATATAGAGGCCTGGCCGAGGACGGAGGCCTGGCAGTACAGCGTGGATATGGAGGCTGCTTCAACCGCGTTGAGGCGTGGCCGACGGGAGGCGACCCCAGCAAGCCCGCCCAGGGTGACGTGTGGCAGTCCACATGGCTACCGTGCTAAGCGGCAATCATTTTCCTATTTATAGAGTTTCTCTTATGTTTCATTAAGTAACAAAGATTCTTCTCTAGAGACCGAGCAGCTATTCTGCCCCTCTAACCTGTAATGTTTCTTGGATGTTTTTTTAGGGGTATCTTGGATGTTTTTTTTAGGGGTATCTTGGATGTTTTTTAAGTTGCTGTTTTTCCCTGATGAGTGCAGTTGAGCATCCTGCCTCTATTTTTTTCTATTTGGTGGAGCGGATTCTGTATTTTTTTTTTAGAAAAAAAAGTTAAGCCCTGAAAGGCCTATGAACATGAGGCATGTGTATGTAGCCGCAGCCCATCACGTGAGCTGCCAAAAGAAACTGAAGGCCCATTTATTTGCGTGATGTTTTCCTCACAACTCACGTACCAGGTGCGCCATGTAGCGGCTCCTCTGCTTCAAGCATATCGTCAGTGTGTTCCACTCTCCTGTCCAGTGCTACTCTGTTTTCCACTAGCCACTCTGCTGATGGTAGACAAACTGCAGAGCGGCGTTGCGAGTGCTACGGTTTGTAATTGTAGTCCAATGCTTTCTGTACGAAAATAAGTACAGTCACATTTAAATGGATATTTGTAAAACGATTCAAGCGCTGTTTATAATATCTTCTTGTGGTAAATTACACATGGACCAGGACAGGGGCAGGCTACAGTTACCTATGCCATTGCCATGTAACATTAACATGTTACGTATATAGCTAAACTCAATCCTTGAAGGACTGGCACCCAATCAGATGGTAGGATTTTGTAATTTTTTTACACGCTTATCTAAATATCAAGTCTGCTTAGTGCTTACGATCAATGCTCTGTTTCTTTTTTTTTTCAGGTCATCAAGCATTGAGGACACAAGCCACTCGAGCCTTGTGATAACAATATTGTGGTGGGCGAAATTATCCATCAAGTGTCTACGCAAGACAGGGCAGAGCGTTGCGTGAATGTTAGGATGGGGATTCCATGTTGGATGGGTGCTCTGCTAATTGAGGAAGGAGAATGCACCTGTCTGCCTAATGAAGAGCCGCGCGCAATAACCAGTACAATGATGAGTCTTTCGATTTTTTGTAAACTAATCATGAGAAGAACTGCATCTGTGTGTGGACTATGGAGTCTCAGTTCATGCATGCCTTTTGGTGCCATGTGAAGTGTGATCCTGAATTCTGAGCACAACAATTTCTGCACGCATGTCTGAATAAAGTTCATGCTGCTCGAGTGTTTTGATTTTTGTGAAGATGTCACCCACAAAAGAACATGGAAACAGAGCGGCCCTGGAAATACTCAGCTAGTTTTCTATGCTAAACCCTTGTAAACAGAGCAGCCGATGCCATGGGTCACGTTTTTTAGTGAAATGAAATGAAATAACCTGTCTGTTGGTGTCACCTTCCTGTCTGGCTTTGGGACCCACCCATGCTTTCCCTCCTTTGAGACCTAGCTCCTCCAAAGCAAAGGCCAAAGGGGAATAAGTCTTTACTTGTTAGCCATACCGTAGTAGCATGGGTATGGATTATTACTGATTCCATCATCGTTTCATACTCCAAAGTTTCATCAAAGCTCCATGCATCTCGGGGAGAATCTGTTGCTGGAGCGGCTTTGCGTGTCATCCAGGGATTCTTTGCTCCGCTGAGACGCATGAAACTCTTTGCTTTTCAGAAGACATATATAAGATGCACTGCATTCTTTTTGTTGTCCCCTACCAACGAAATCCAACAAAAACAGAAGACAGAGAGGCCACCGCCACCAAGTTTGGGAGACTGCAAATCTCGCTTGGACCATCTTGGCTGAGTTCCAAGAGGTGCGTTCCTTAAACCATTGAGTTTCTTGTTATTCATGCATTCCTTCAAGTCTTCCACCATCGCAGCCAATTCTGTTGCGTCGCTTTATGCTGCATCTGCATTTGCAGGAATTCAGGGGAATATTTTTGTGGTGATCGCTGTGAACTCTTTCTCATGCATTGGCTTTAACTACTACTGCTACGACAAGTAATCTTTTTCTAGAGTTCAACGGCATGACACCCCGGCCTTTCAATTAGTAATCAAAAGACCAAAGACAAGTAAATTTCTCCTCCCCATTCAAGGAAGAACATGGATATTTGATTGGAGGTTTTTTTTTTCCTAAGGCCATAGATGCGATAATCCTTTATTATCTACATCCCGTATGGTTCTTTCCTGGTGACGGACTCATCATAATTTTCTCCTTCCAGGTCATCACGGTAAATTGCTTGTCGTGATTAAATTTAAACTCAATTTTCCCTGTTTCTGTATTGAGGTGTGTTTTTTTACTATCTTAAATGCAATTGTTCTATTTAAAGAGCTTGGGCTTCATACAGAACTATTCTTACTGCTCCTCCATTTCCCCGTTTCCTCTGCTAAAGCTGCATCCAACTAATTCCTACATTTCCTAGAGGAATGGATTAGTACGAAGAACGGTTATCGTTATTCTGGGCCATCTAAGCTGCATCGGAAGAAGGGTGCTCTGTCAGGAACCTTTTGCGTGTCATCCTGGGATATTCATTCAAAGAGCATGAGCTCCATACAGAACTTTTGCTAATATAGCCAACACAGAGTAGGCGAGGAAGAGAGGCGATGCGTCATCTACTTAAAGTAATTCTCTTTGTGGTGTCATCTAGCCAAGTATGAACATGGAAGGTCATCTCGAAGATTCTGGATCACTATACAGAGTAGTGAACTGGTGTGTTCTCCTACTGTTGTATGTGCATATGACGTCTTGTGTAGTCATATATCTAATAATTGATTTCTCGATTGAACTGCCCCTGAGTTTTATCTACCTTTTCCCCTTTGCGGCAGAACAAACATGGCTTGCGGGTCGCAAAAGCATATTAGCTATCTCTATTCAATTCATTGCGGGGTATTAATTGATTGATCGATTCATCTTCATCACCTTCCTCGCATGATTGGTTGATCTGCTGACGCAAACTGTTGTAGCGGGTATCAGATGATCTAATTGTCCTTGGCTTCAATTATTCAAGGTTAGATTATGCCCTTTGTGCACGGTAGAATCTTCTTATTAACTTCTTCCAAGTGTTGTTAAACTTGTGTTTCCTCTCGGGCGGAAAAAATCCATGCAGCGTTTTAAATCTTTCAACAGTTTCGTCGTGACACTTTACTAGCACAAGGAATATTAGGCATTCAGGATTTTTTACTTAGTTTAATTAACTTTCCTGAGCAGCAGTGTTTTAGTACGAACCCCGAAGTTGTACTAAACTTTTTTATCTGCATTCCCTTGACATTCCTGAGAATATATATAAAAAAAAGTTGCATGAGCCAATGGGCACTACTACACCCAAACTATGTAGGGGCGGCTGGGTGAGCCACTACAGAGATGGCTAGGCCAGACGCCCCTACCCAACAGTCACTAGAAATCATAGATTTTTATGGGAGGCCCGCAGCTAGAAAACAGAGTTGTTCAGGCGGTTGCTGACTCCAGCCGCCTCTAAAGATCGTTTAGTAGGGACAGCTAGTATGCAAAAATTATATGTGCATGTGCCTGCTCTTTTCACTACGTATTGTTTGCATTTGGAATCAATTGCACTACTATGAAGACATATATACAGTTCTCTGCAGTTTATTAAAAAAATTTGTATGAGAGGTACACCACAAAATGTATTAATTAAGAATGAGAGCAAGGCGCCATAGTTAGCTTGACTGTTCAGATTATTAGAAAGAAAGCCAAGCTGAAATACGACTGAAATACGAGGAACACATGCTTCTTTTTTTATGGATCACAATACAAATATAGACGCTGACATATTATTCCTATGAGCATCTTTTGCATAGCACTGAATGAAATGCCACTACTACAAAAATGATTTTGCGAGACAGAGCCAAACATTAATGGAGGCGAGCACACCTATCAATTGCCTCAGCAAATGGTTTGAGGGACACCAGGAAAATATCCATATGCAAAAATCATTTACGGTGGTAGAAGTCCTAAGATGACTGCCTCCACAAAATAATGATTAACAGAGGTGGTCATCTTAGTACATCCGTCTCCGTAAGTCAACTTTTGGAGGCAGACGTCTTAAGTTGGGCGTCCCCAAAAATCATTATTAATAGAGGCGGTCATTCTAAGCGATTGTGTCCAGAAACGATTTACGGAGGCGGGTGTCCTAAAATGCTCGTCTCTATAAACAGTTGTAACCAAAAAATAATTCTTAACTTCTTTATATGAACTCAGATGAGGACACACTTTATATCAAAATTGTAGCCCTCGACACGATCTACAACTTTGTGGTTGTAAATTCTTTTTAATTGAAACTATGTAGGCTCCCAAAATATTGTTGTAAGTTCATGTTTTGAATTTCGAAATTAAATTATCAATGAATCTTGGATGTTGATATGGTATATACAAAAGTTATAGTTCTCAATACATTGTACATCTTTATAGTTGAATAGCTTTTATTTGAAATCGTTTAGAGTCCCAAATATGTGTTCTGAGTTTATAGATTTTGAAATTCGTAGAATTCCTAAATGACCTCAAATGTTCACATTGTTAATATCAAAGTTGTAGTGGCCGACCTAAGCTACATTTTTATTGTTATTAAGTTTTTTATATGACGTCATTTATAGTCTCAAATATTTGTTTAAATTCACATGTTGTAAGTTCATGATTTTTTAAATTTGAAATTATCAAACAATCTTCGATGTGACATGGTATATACTAAAGCTATGGTTCTCAATATATTCTACAAATTTGTAGTGAAAATATTTTTATTTGAAGTCGTTTAGAGTCTCAAATATGTATTTCGAGTTTATAGATTTTCAAATTCAAAGTTTATAATTATAAAATGACCTCAAATGTTCACATAGTCAATGCCAAGTTGTAGTGGCCGACCTGAGCTACATGTTTGCTGTTGATAATTTTTTATTTGAAGTCATTTAGAGTTTTTAAATATTTGTTTTAAATTTATATATTTTGAAATTTAATTTTTTGAATATCTCAATCGGTCTCGGATTGAGATATATATTATACCAAAGTCGTAGTGCTTGAGAAGATTTAAGACTTTGTAGTTAAAAGTTTTTTCATTTTTGTTCATTTAGTAGCACAAATATTCAAGGAATGATTGTGAAATGTTGATATAAAAAGATAGCAAATTATATATTGCCACAAATGTGTGTGCTTTGTAGTGGTAGAGAGGTGTGCTAGTGTTGAGCTTGTAGTAGGTTCGATTATGCCAAATTGCAAATTTTTAGTTTTTACGTTTTCTTGAGATGATTAACGGCTTTTGCCTCCTTAAATGGCTTTAATGGAGGTGGTCAGGTGGATGTGTTAAGGTTCTTGTGGTGGTTAAGGTTCTTAGATGATTAGGGCGTCCGCCTGATGTGTTATGGCGCCCACCTCCTTATCAAGGCATCCCCCAACGGGATGACTAAATCGCTGTTGACAAGAAACAATGAAAAAAGGAATGGTGGACAGCACACGCATGTAAAACAATAGAGCTGTGAGAGAGAATTTTGTTGGAATGCGTGTGAGATTAGCGCGGAGGGAAGCGCTAGCTCGATGCTCTCTCTCCTTTACGGCCACTAGGAATGCACCAGAGTTGGTGATTTCCCTTCTGTTGGGGTTGCCCTTAACGGACGCGTTTTGCTGGGGGGTGAAAACCGATCACCTCTGAAAATAATTGTAGTAGTTATGAATGCTATTAAATCATAAAATAAATACAGGAAAATGCGACTACTCATGTTAAGTCGAGGATTTAAACTCATATAGGTTGGTTCCATCACCAAGAACATTACTAGTTGAGTTATGATTAGTTTGGGTGATGCGTTCCGTAGCATTCTTTTGAGCTAAGAAGTCCTAGTGTGTCAAATCAAAAATATTAAGTAATCTTAAAAAAATAAGGATCAGATATTACAGATGTAAAAAAAATTTACGGAACCAATGTACACGTCAGTAGACTCAGCCAGGTACTTCCTGATAAACGCTTTAGTTCAAATTTTAGTTTTCTTATTTTATTTAAAAATATTCTAGGTAGGCTACCCCATAGTTCAGGTAACAACATAAATCTTCATTTCCTCTGGCAGCACCGTAGGATGTTTAATTTTGTTATTTCAAAACATTATCTGCAGTATTATTATTTTATATAATTAGATAGTTAAAACTTAAATTAGAAATATTTAAATACTATATATATCAGCCAAAATGTATAAGCCTATTTAAATAATGAAAATTTAGGGGAATTTAAAATAATGACTTAAAAACTTTTATCGTTGAGTATCAATATATCTTTAAGTGAATTATCAACGCCATTGCTACGTGTTGCTATGAAATAGCTGTTAAAATAAATATTTCATAAGTTAAATATTATTAATCCTATCAACTACTTAGCAAGCTAAACTAGAAAAGGTAACCACACAACTTAGGAAAGCAATTAAGTGTTGAAACATGAACGAGGTAGAGAATACAAAATCCCCATGACAACGGTATTTTCCCCGAAGTATACAGATGCTCACGCTTCTCCTGGTCCATGTTGGAGCCCCTTGCAAGCGCTAAGCTCTCACTCAAGTAATTCCATGGATAGCGGGCCTTCCCCATGTGCAAGTGGGCTGATGAGAGGACCTCTACCGCATCACTCCCCATCCACCATCTTCATTATCGTGTTTCCGCCCAACCATGCACTATGCCAGAAAAGCTTATCAGTGGCGTGTCCAGAGGCTTATCAGTGACGCGTAAAAGACGCGTCACTGTTCTTGCATCTGTGATAAGGGCACATCAGTGACGCGTGAACACGCGTCACTTATAACCCTTGAACAGTGATGGTGTATCCAATACGCGTCGCTGATAACACCTATCAGCGATGTGTCCAGCCAAGACGCGTCACTGATAACACTTGTCAGCGACGTGTCCAGCCAAAACGCATCACTGATAACACTTATCAGCGACGTGTCCAGCCAAAACACGTCACTAATAACACTTTCTCAGTGACATGTCCAGCCAACACGCGTCACTGATAACTATTTTAGAAAACAAAAAAAAATACGATGATCCTATATATATACAATGTTACCACTCTTTCATCAAAGCGCATCATCTCAGCTTTGTCCAGTGCACGTGCAGCATCAATAACAAATGTTCTTTGCTTCGCACCCATAGAAGGATCTCCCATAACCTTAATAAAAATACAAGATCGAGATGAGAACTCGAAATATTATATTCAGAACTCAATGGAGGAAACATCTTCAAATTTTGATGTTATTTACATCTTAGCTGGTCAACATGCACTCAACATGCACGATGCAAATAAACATATGATCAGAAATTCCTTTTTAGTGAAAATGACATAAATATATGTTTGTTGCACCCAAAACTTTCTAACTCTCCATTCTCTTCATGAAACAGTTTTTGGCAGGTAGAACAGGTTATCATTACCCATTTACATAAAACAGAGGCTATTCAATATAGTTGGCTAATTCATTTCATCAGTACATATCATTTTCTGAATTATGATAACATAGGCAACCTGTTTGAATGGATCAGTTCCCCGGGCTAAATAGCCATCGTCCCTGTCTTCCCAGGTGATTCAGTGATACTCTGTAAAATGCAGATGAATGGATATTAGTTATTGGTACAGCTGAGAATAAGCAACGGGAAAAAATGGGGTCTCCAATCTTCACCATGTGAGACAGCTGCATCTACAGCTCTGTCCGAACTTGAGGCGTGTTGAGAAGTTAGACAACTTGCAGGAGCTGTTTCTGACAGAGGATATGTGAGATCTCCTCAGAGTGGTTGTACGGACTCCAAGAGCAGCAGCGAAAGCTGCAAGGAGAAGAACTGGATGTCTACACTTGGTGAGCAAATACAGATTGCCCAATTAGGTGACTACAAAGATGCAAGGTATGATAATTTGCTAGATTTTTCTTATTTTGTTACATAGTTATTTACCCTGCTTTCAACTATCTGTGCACTGTTTCCCCCCCTGTCATTAGGATTTCTGGACTTGACAAGCCATGTACATTTGCATCATATAGGGTTTATAGTGTGAGTGTGTGTGTGTGTGTGTTGTTGGGGGGGGGGGGGGGGGGGGGGATAAAAAAAAAAAAAAACAAAAAAAAAAATTTAAATAAAAAATATAAAAAA
>DXKC01010923.1:0-15627 GCA_031170775.1 Cymbopogon citratus
CATTTTCCAAAGATGATGCTCAGTGCAATTGGGTTGATTTTTCACCCGTGCCTGTTGTCGGCGTTGATTACCTGTTGTATTTGGCATATTTCAGGTGACAGTGATGGAGCCATGCCTCAGTAAAGAGTTGGGTAATTTTGAGAAGCTGGTTGAGGAAAATTTCTACTTAATCACTGAGGTAAGCAGAGCTTTCCCCTTCTATTTTGCCTCTCTTTTCCTCACCAGAAATTGTAAAATTTTTGCCTTGACCCATCACTTTGCAAATTATAGATAGCATCCTTTAGCCATCACCTTGCCATAACCCATCACTTTGCAAATTATAGCTATTTCCTCAACAGATGTTCTGTTATGTAGCGAGACTCTGAAGTTTCTTTTGAAAGTGAAGCCATTAAGTAGCACGTAGATACCAATTGTGCAATATATCGTCAGAGTATTAAGTAGGTAACTATCATTCTCATCATGAGGGCCTTGGGACTTTTAGATTCTGACAGGATGCTAATCACTTTCTTTGCCACTGAACAAAATTGTATATACTCACCAAATTGTGCCGGCATGATCTGGTTGTTGATTGTATCATCTGGTACACTGCTGAATCTGATAGTCTTCTGATCAATCATAGAGACCAAGCCCTCTCTTCTCTTGCTACACAATTTGCTCATCCCACTGTATGTGAACTGTACTGGTGGGCTCCTCTGTCATGTGCTTGTCTTCTGAATGTCTAGAGCCCAAACTTTGCCCACCTGTGTGGCTGTGCTGTTCCACGGATTCATATTTGTGTTGATTAATGATACAGTTATAATATTCAGAGTTGTATTGGAGTGAGCCACCTAGATGTGTTGTGTCATGCATATGGTCATGGCCTCATGGGTGTACCATGTATGAAAAATATTTATATATAGCTACATTCCTTGATTTAGTTTATTGAGTTTCATGGAACAACGCCTTTTGAAAAGAAGAAGAGGATGTGTGGACATGCTGCACATGTGCTGCGTGTGCATGATCCAATCAAGTAACAGATTTGAGGTAGATTTGTACTCATGGGTAGCATAGCAGTATTCATCAAAACTAATTCTCTTCAGCTATTTCCAAAGTTCAGCGCTCTACCTTTAATAATGCTCGAGCAAAGGGCTGTGGAATTACCCTTACATATTGAAGGTGCCATTTACTGTTTTCTTATTACCTAGAATTAGTTCATCTAGATGTTGTCCTTGTTCTACTATGTACTGATAGATTTATTATTTGTAGCTGATCCACATTTTGGAAGCTGGATGCAAGAGGGAAGATTTGCTTTCCTGTATATTTGGGATCATTGGCTTGCTTTCCCAAGCAATAGAGATCGAGTCTGTAAAACAATAAATGTAGTTGCTTTGAAAATCATCTATGAAAGATGCATGCAAACAATCCTGTTCTAGCTTTGCATCTCGCACCTCTGTTGAGTCGGACTCTGATTCTGTCTAGAGGCTTGGATAGATGAGGCTTAGCTTGACTCTTTTTTCTTTTTGTCTTTGTATCTTCTTTCTTCTTTCTTGAATCATAAGTCAATTTCATTCCATGTTTGAGTAGCAAAATTTATATAGCAGATTTAACTATAACCGTAGCGTTAGGAGATCACGGGGACTGCGGTGCTCCAACCTGACCTAGCGGCGGCCTAGACCATGGACGGCGCCTACTTCGCCGGGCACAAGGAGATTCTCACATGGAGAAACACCACGCTGCAGCTCGGTCTCTCCAAGGACATTTCCCAAGAAGCGAGATTTGTTTCTGTTTATTTCTTGCACAGGAGATTTGTACTTTCAAAGGTTAAGAATTACTGCTTGGAAAGACAAGAAAAAAAAATATCGGTGAGATATTCCAATCTGTTTTATATCTGCAGCAGTTTAGATTATCCTAATGTCACCCTTCTCGTACAGGTTGGTTTTATAGTTGTTTATCTTGCCAAAACGAAAGAAACTGAAGTGCATTCATCAAGAATTTTTTTTGCTCTTGTAGGTCATCATTTTCGCTTAAGGGCAAGTGACATCCTTCAAAGTGCTACTATAGAATACTTATTAGGTGTCTTATTGAGTTTTAATTACTATTTGCTACATGTACAGCCGTGACAAAATGGATTCACCAATCAACTGGTATTGCTCTTCGATGTCATTTTTTTTAAGAAAAGATTGATCTTCGTTGTCCTGACAAGACGGGTGACATGGATGTTACAAACACAAAGAGATGTGCTGCTGAGGATTATTAAGGTGTTATTCCAGGCTGTTGCTGGATCTGGGTTACAATGGGAAGCAGCGTGTGCAAAATCATGGACATTGCTGTTTTTTTTCATTACCTAATAAGTGTGACATCGTCTTGATGGCCATGTATGCCTTTTTAATATATATAAGTGATGCTGTAAAAAAGTGGGTTCGATTAGATCGTGGCTTCGGTGCCGAAAATACTTTGCTTTCAGTTAATCAAGCTCTGAATTTACAATCTGTAGTTTTGTAAGGATTTACCTGGTCTTTATTTGCACTACGATTTGTGGATGTTTGTTTCTTTACATTTTCTCCGGATAAACCACATGATCACTTTTTATGTGCTTTCTTGAAATGAATCCGTGGCGTTAGCACGGGCACTATACTAGTACTAGTACTATAAGGCAAATCTTTTCCAGGTCAATTCCCTCCAAAATCAACGCACACTCACGGCTGACATTAAAAGTTTTATGCGGCGTCACGCACCTCACCCGATCTCTCCCCCGCGGCCTCGCCTCCCGTCACACGCGGCTCCCCAGGTACAGGCAGTGTTCAATCCCTGCTCCACTCTTCTGCCTAGGGTTTCTCAGCCGCCACCTCCACCGGTTCCTCCAGCCGACGCTTCCCGAGGACGGCCGCATCGCGATCCAGCGAGGGCGCAGCGGCGCAGATCCAGCGAGGTGCCCTACGGAGACCACTGGCGGCGGCGGTGACCGTGCATACTCGGGCCACCACCGTGGGGCTGCGGCGGCGCACAAGAACATGCGGACGTGGAGGCGCAAGGACGCGGAGCACGCGGCAGCGTGGCTGAGGCGGTGGGATGAACTCGTCGTCGCGGCTAGGTTCCTGCTGCCCCGTCGATTTCCTCATGCTGTCAGGCTTTCGGGAGCCAACCATCCAAAGCAGGAGGAGGCGCATCCGGTGCCACAGTCATCCAAGGCCTCGGTTGCCAAGGAGACCGCATACGTCCCGACCCGTGCAGCCGTGCTGTGGAGGCTGATTTCTCTCTGTCGTGCAGATCCGGTGATGGATTGATTATTTCTTCATGGTATCCGCAGAGGTTTATTTCTTCACTCACGATGCTTCCTCTCCCCAACACAATCTTTGCCTCCTTTTGGTTGAATCTGAATTCGTCTGAATGTGCTTCTTGTTCTAAGTATGGGGATTGGAATCGCAAGCCATCCGTAGTCGGCACTATCCCTGACCTTGCTCATTCGAGATTCACAGCTAGAGATAACTCACGTAACGTAGATGAGCTTCAGTGCACTGAGTGCACTCCGATTATTTTGTTTCAAAAAATAACAACACAGTTTGGAAGGTCGAATTTACGTTTTCAAAATATAATACATTACTCAAATATCACATTAGACTACCAATTTGTACCTGTACCATGCACTGTTTTACTAATTTATTTACGGCTCTGTATATCTGAATCTTTAATATTTGCATATTCACATCTGTAATGCTAAATGGTGATTTTAGTTTCAAAACTATCATAGCTGGAAACTGGGCTTATATCAATGGCATCTATGTGAACTTGTTATGTTCACCCAGGGTCTAGGAAATTCCTGGGTCTGCCTGCATGGCTGCATGATATCATGCATTTAGATTTTCTTGCATATTATGAGTTTCACATCAGTGCACACAGTTCTTACAGAAATGCTTCAAATTTTCCAATCTTGAAACAGGGGGCCAATAATGGTGGGTGCTTGTTCGATTTGTTTATCTGTCGACATCTACTGTGTTGTTTGCATTGCAATTCCATGGAATATGAGAGAATGGTTAAGCCAAGGTTTCCTGTTCATGTCAGGTCGGAATATCCCATGGTAATATTTTTGTTCCTACTTTTAAACTTTTTTCTTTATGGTATTGCCTTAGATTGAAAATATGAATGCCAACCAATTTGGTCTTGAGGTAAGAAATGGCCTTACCAAAGTAATTTGAAGCGTATTTTTTATGTTTTTAATTAGGTGAGACTACCTGAAGTATTTGCAGTCCACTCAGTGAGGATTTGAGTGGTCTCATCATGGATTTATTAATTAGGTGAGACTACCTGAAAATTGTGTTTCTATTGCTTATTTAAAAAACATATCATTTACTTGGCATGTATGATTGGTATTTGTTGTTGTGTCCATTGCAGCAAGGAGAGGTTCCTCACGCTCATGGCAATGGTGCCAGGTAATAGGCATCATGGGACCTCCTCACCCCAGTGCTGCTGTTTGATCCTGCCACTTGGTTCCAGGTGCTGCGGCACCTGCAGTTCCATGACGTTCATCATGTTTCTGTTCCAAAACCTGCCGTCCATTCTCAAACTAGCTAGGCTAAGTGTATTTCTCTAGCACCTAAAATATATTCCTTAAGTGATACTATATATTGCTCCTGCTGCTGCAGACCCAGTGTATAGGATGTTGCTTTAATTTAGAAATGGCATCTTAATTAGTCAAACCTTCTGTGTTTAGTGTAATAATAGATAATCACATTTGTACTGTGAAAATATTTTGATAGCTAAAAACCAAAATGTGAGACTCATTTCGGCTATAGGTAAGTCAATGTCATTTGTTTGTAAATTTTTTGTTTGTTTCAACAGTTGATCTTTTTTTTTTCTAGACGTAGCACAGACAATACACTAGACTATTATGTACCCGTGGATTAGACTATTAGGTTGTTACTTTCAGAAAGAAAAAATTCAGAATGATGCAAGTTTGCCAATTGCTTTCAGGCATTGCCATTATAGCTTTCTTAACTTTTTCTCTTTGTTCTGTGCCTGTGTATTAGACTTTCTGAACCACATGTTAGAATGAACCACACATCACTTATGAACCACATGTCCTCAGCAAGAAAATTGCCTGGCAATTCTATACAAACCATTGTGGTTTTGTCAAAACTCCTTGCAGGTTGCAATGGCTAATTCTCTGCAGCACCAGACATTGATGGAACACGAACATTTATCACAGATAAATCCATATATGCAGTTGCAAATAGCTGCACAAATCTGAAGTTGCAGCGCTTTTTTTCCCTGTACTTCAGTTCATGGCTCCAAATGAAAAATGGATCTAGGAACAGTCCAAATCTGTTTTTTGACAATCTTTGTAGGCATTGGGCAGAGATAGATTAGTTGAAGTAAGCTTTTATCCCAATGGTAATAATAGCCTCTTTAAACTTTACTTCATATTGTGTTTGGCACTTTGGCATAGCATAAAAATATTACCTCTGATATTCTCAGTAAGGGTCACTCCTGCACTCTAAAAGCTTCTACTTTTCATAGCAGGATGTAGTTCTAGGACTTCCAAGAACTTATAATCAGCCTCACATGTATGTGGCTACTTTATAGGACTGAATTTCAAAAGTATGTGCTTTAGTTGTTTAAGTTCTTGCCGAAATGAATGGGTGTTATTCACTGAATCCTTGCAAAAAAGGTGTACTTAATTAGTTTATCAGGTTCCCCAAATCCTCAAGATTACTTCTGTCAGTTATAAGATTGTGCAGATTCATGACTGGTTTGAACATGATGCTTCCAGTGTTCTATTTTGTTCAGATTTTAGTAGGCAGTAGGGTACTATGATCAAAACATTACTGTGGGATGTCCTGTCCTTCAAGGACCTTGTATGAATTGTTAGTCATGATGTGAATGGATTACGTCAAGTAATAGGTCCCCAAAGAAGCCATTTTTACACCAGTGATGCTGCAGGCTCAGAGGAACCATTATAAATGGCATCTTGAAATTTTTCTTTTCTACAAATTATGGAGTGCAAATAAATTCTAGCTTACGCTAAACATATTATACCTTTTAACTATCTGGTTCGGTGCTTTCGTGGATGTTGCTAGCAGTTTCATATGTACATGCTTGTATGTATAATTGAATAATGGTCGAACATTGCAGGGATGTTGAGGAAGCAGAAGCTATAGCATACTTGAGGGTGCTCGGTAGAAGCAAAAACTGAAGCGTTAGTCGTGATTTCTCATTCTTTGATTTTGTTTTGTTGACATGTGCAAGTACAACCTGATCGCTCGGTGGCATCGATCGCCCATGTGCTCAACAAGAAGGTTGGTTGCTGCAAAGCTCAACGTGCATGTTTGGCCAAGATGTCATGTCAAAGACTAAGTATTGTTTTTAGTTTGGTGTCAAGAGTCTTGTTTTGTAATGATATTGTTGAATCCATGATCATAATAAAGCTCTCTTTGGCAAAGAGGTCGGTGTATTGTAGTAATTTTGGAGCCATATCTTTTGAAGCTAAGTATTGTGCAAGTAACCATTTTTTGTTGTGTGATTTGTATCATTAAATGTCGCCGTAGCGTTAGCACGGGCATTATACTATGGTCATAAATAATTGTGTGAAAGTTTAACTATGAAAAAATAAGGCTGTTTGGTTGTTTTTATGTGCATTTCTAAATAAAGTCGTGACGTTAGCACGGGCATTATACCAGTGACAAATAGCCCACATGTAGCAGCAATCCAAACTGGGCAAGCTGGTACAACGAGACAGAAGATGATCTGGGTGGAAACTGCCAGGGTAGGCAAGAAACCTGATGCACATGACAATCAAGTCGGATGATGGAAGTTACAACACAGATGGAATTTACAACCACAACCAGACCCATGCTTGATCTCGTAGGCAGTAAGGAGTCTAATTGTTTGTTTGGTTCTACACAATCCTTCTTTATTGTGTTGTGTTTTTTTTGGTGGGATCCTCCACATTAGGCAGGCCTCTGTTTTTTTTTTTAAAGAGAGCACGGGGCTCGTCCTCTTTCTACCTACTCATATAACGTCCTAGCGTGGTGTGAAACCATTACTAAGTGAGGGTGTCGTCAAAGATTAGTAGTGTAGTCAGAATTTTAATTGAATATAAACTTTTTTGTTAACAAATAATGTAAATGCTTCTAATGCAAATATATAATTACTAAAATATGAAACAAACATAACTAAAAAAGTCCTACAAAATCTACAAATCAGCATTAACAAAGTTTCTCTACAATGAGCTTATACTACCTAAATATCTATAATACCTTTGCCGGAAGACAGCACTTAATCAACGACTGACTTGAAGTTGCTGTAAGAGGTGTACAATGATGGACGGTCCGTGCCTAAAAGTTATAGCGACGGACCAGTTGCTGTTGAAGCCGTGGTTATATGTATATACTGACAGACCTCATTTTTAGAAACAGACCATCCATTATCCTAACATTTAGCAACCTACAACATGGATTAAACCTTGGTCCCGCCATTGTCTAAGCCTGGTGTCATGCATGGGGCAAGCTCCAATATGTGGCGTGGGCGGAGCACAGACACGGCAAGGGACAGCGATCTATCTTGGTGTTTTATCGTTGGACGGATCAGTGCTAGGCCACACATTATGTCAAATTAATTTGTGATGTTGCCGTGTATGTTCTGATCCAGATGTGATCCTTAAAATTACTCTTTTAAATCTGGCAAATGGTTAATGATGATGAGAACTAAGCAGACGGAGGCGAGTTTCACCTAAGAGGAGTTGAGAGGGGGCGAAATAGGCAGTCGGACTTCCTCGCATCCGTCGCCGGCGTTGCCGGCGCCGCCCATGCGCCAACACTCCGGCTGCTACACTCCGTCACTCCCTTCTCCGGCGCGGCTGGCGCTTCTCCCGTACTAACCAAGCCGCGGTGGGGGGCTTCGCGGCTTCCCGCCCCATCGGTGCTGGCTCGGCGGCGGGCTCACACTCGACGGCTGGGGGGACGGAGTGGTGCCTCGTGGCGCATCTTGCGGGAGGGCGCTCTCCGGCGCGTCTCTCCAACGAGGGGAGGACGGCGGGGCGGTAGTGGCCGCTGGAGTCGAATCCAACGGGGAGAAGAGGTGGCGGCGTGGTGCTGTGCTCAACTGGTGGACGCACAGAACCTGTTCGACGTTGTGCGCCTGAAGACGAAATTGTGAGATCAACCTGGTGGGGATTGCTGCTGGCCGCTGGAGCTGTTGAGCGGCTAGTTCTCGAAGCTCTGAGCTTGACGAAGCTGTGGGTGCGCAGGTACGTCAGAAGTTGAGTTTACGCTTGGTCGTAGGAGTGCTTGTTTGGATTGCTGTGAAGTTTCCCCTGTCCATTGGCGTCCTGCTTAGGAGCTAAGTTTTCTAAGCTAGGTGGCAATGGCTGGGAGTTTTTGGCATGATTTTAGCCCTGAGGGACCTAATGGTTCGAGAAGACGACATTCTGCCCCTGTCCTTACATTGGTGTCAGAACCAACTGTCGGAACCGGGCGGCCATGGAAAGGGTCAAGGTTCTAGGCATTGAGTAATGCCAGCCAGGAGGATAGTGGGGAGGATGACAATGATCAGAACGTTGATGATTCTGATGTTGGAGTGCCCAACTCTGGAATGCTCCTTCGTGATGCAGTGAAAGCGGGTTTCTCCGTGGATGAAGTGTTTAGAGCTAATGCTCTGTTAACTGATAATTTTAATTCCCCAAAGTTTGAATCTTTGGACAAAGGTTTGGGGCATATTAAGCATCCACGACCCCTCGCGTCGAGAATTTCATAGGCTGTGGCGGATTTGCGGTTTAGAAACGCCCGCAAGCAATGGAAGGGGCCGCTGCCAAAATCACGGGCCTCTCAATTTAGGCAGCTTGGGGATGTTGTGGTTAAGGATCTGAGATCGTCTGGTTCCAACGGAACAATAAGATCTCTGAATGACTTTGGTGACCGGGGTGGAAGACGCATTGATTTTGATCTGGAGGCCAGAGAGGGCGAGGAGACAAAATTGGGCTCTGTGCAAGAACGGGCATTGGGTCATTCAAAGGCGAGCGGGTGGCCATTGATGGCATGTGTCAAGGTGGGCTCGCACCCAGTGTTTAAACCGACGCATGGTTTATGCCTCCTCCTTAATGCGGGGGGAGTTCCCAAGCGCCTAGCGGCGCGGCGACCCAATTTAGGTGGCGGGGTGAAGTCGATCCCTTTCGAACCTCATACAAGTCGAGGGCGCTCGTTCGCGGAGGTGGTCGCTGAGGGTCGCAGGACAGAGAGCAAATCAGAAGAGAAGAAGATGGCGGGCGGCTTCGGTGCTCGCGGGAGGGATGAGTGGAGGGGTGCGGGTGTTGGCCCTCATCGTCGTTCTCGCGGCCCGATGGGAGCGGATCGTGACTGGGGCGGCAGGGAGGGAGCGTTGCACTGGGGCGACGCCGCTCGTGGTGATTTCAGGGGTGCAAGATCCGGCAGGTTCGGTGGTTTTGGTAGGGGACGTAGTCCCCTATACCCGCCGACCGGTGCCGGAAGAGGTGGCCACCAGGAATCATCTCATGGCAGATGGGTGTGGCAGGAAGAGAAGAAGCAATCGATTCAGCAGGAGAAGGGAAGTGAGGGGAGAGAAGCCATGGAGGTAGACGGGAATGGATCCGGGGAAAACGGATTGGGTTCGAACAAAGATGGTGGTCCTGCTGAGGCTGTGGGAGGAGGTAAAGATGGAGGGGAAATTGTCAAGGGAGGTGGCCGCTGCTCTAGGTGCTCGAAGAAGGGACATCAGGCGACGGCATGCAAGGCAGAGGTGTATTGTGTGATCTGTGATTCACATGATCATCTGAATCACAGATGCCCACTTCTCAAGGCGCCAAGGCCTGTGGCACATGCTGCGGGCTATGCGGTGATGGGTTTGGGATTCTACCATATCCCTCATCCACCACTACTCAGGACGAAGGACTCCAAGATGGCGCAGGTTTCAGTGGTTGGTGGTACGCTGTCCATGGACCAGCTGATTATGCAACTCAAGCGTGTTGTGCCGGTAAAGTGGAATTGGGAATTACAAGAACTTGGGGAAGGGAAGTTCCTGGCCCAGTTCCCTTCCAGGGCTGAACTGCAGCGGTCTATCGCTTATGGAGGTGCTGATGTAAAGGGAGATGGTGTGCCGGATGGCACTAGACTTCTGTTTGAGGAATGGCAAGAAAAAGAGGAAGGGTTTCTGCTGCCCAAAGTGTGGGTGAGAGTGACATCAATCAGGCAACCTTTGCGCGAGTTTCTCATCCTGTGGGCGGTTGGGTCCTTGATCGGCTCGACCCAATCAGTGGATATGGAAACAACTAGGAAGAATAAATATGGCCGGATTTTGGTTGCTGTGCTTGATCCGAAGCTGATCCCAAGGGAGTTGGATGTAGTGATCGGAGATCACTTTTTTGTTTTGGAATTTGAAGTAGAGAAAAGAGGTTTTGATGAGAATGGAGACGAAGTGGACGTTGAGTGGGATGGAGAAGGAGATGAGGGGGAGGGAGAAGAGGAGGACCAGAATCTGAATTTTGGAGGTGGCCTCGACGATGATCTCGAGCCAGCTAGTAAGAAATCAAAAGGGAACGAAGAGGGTGACAACAAGAAGGAGAAAAAGGAAAAGCCTAGTGCTGGTAAGGGGGCTGGAGTGAGTACAGGTCATGTGTTGAGAGAAGTGGAGTTTCAGGACTTCCTGAGATGGAAGGCTAATCAGGTGTTAGATGGTGTGGTAAATGAGATGCTGGATGAGATGGCTACAAAGGTAATGGAAGAAAAGGAGGAACCTTTGACTGAGTCAGAGGCAGGGTTCAAGTTGATGGAGGAGCAGGAAAACACAACCAACTCATTGCTCCTAGAATCTGAAGTGAGCGAGATGGAGAACTGTATGGAGTTTGATAAGGGTGGATCTGCTGATACCATGGTTGCTGATGCTGCGATGATCCCTGAGGCCGTGGTGACCCCAACTAGGGCAAGCCCCCGGCTAGCTGGGGTGACTGCAGAGCACACAATGGTGCGGGCGGAGTGTGCTGTGCAGTCCAGGAACCTAGAGTGCCACAAAGGTAACAACCCAAACGACTCCCCTTACTTTCCTGTTTCTAATGAAATTGCGAATCTGCGTGCTTTGGGTATAGGGGTGGGTAACAGTGGTGTACATTCTTTTGAATGCTGTGTGCATAGCTTGGTAGAGGAAAATCTTGTGAGCAAGAATGCTGGTTCTTTTGTGGGGATGGAAGAGGATGTTTTTTCGGATGCTGATTCGGTCGAGTCAGAAAGTTTTGAGAGAAAGGCTCTAGAGTATATGTGTGGTGACTTAATGGAAGAAATTTATGATGAAGACAGCTATCACCTAAGTAGTGATCTTAGTACTGTCCAGAGGAAACCTGGCGCTAAGTCGTCTAGGAAAAATGCCTCAAGAAAACTGAAGAAAAGAATTAATAAATTTTGTGGAAAATGAAAGGAATTTTTTGGAACAGCAGAGGTCTTCGCGACTTGGCTAAAACTAAATTTTTGAGTAGTGCGGCAAGAGAGTACGAACTAGATTTCATTGCTCTTTTGGAAACCGGCAAAAAAGACTTTTCTCAAGCTAAGCTTGATAGGTTATGTGGGGGGAAAAATTTTGTTTGGCACTGGACAGAGCCACATGGGAGGTCTGGCGGCATGCTCTTAGGAGTTAATATTGACGAGTGTGATGTGGGTAGTATAGAGGAGGGAGATTTCTTTATCAAGTTCCATCTCAGAAATAGGAGTGATGATTTCCATTGGTGCTTAGTGGCAGTCTATGGGGCGGCTCAACCTGAGTTTAAGGAAAAGTTCCTAACGGAACTAGTTCAGACTTGTAGAAAGGTCTCGCTTCCGCTTTTGGTAGGTGGAGATTTTAACATAATAAGAAGCCCAAGTGAGAAAAATAATGATTGCTTTGACAACCGTTGGCCCTTCCTGTTTAATGCTGTCATAGACGGCTTAAATTTGAGGGAGATTGAGATGTCAGGAAGAAAATTTACTTGGGCCAATTCGCGTAGCACACCAACTTTTGAAAAACTGGATAGAGTTTTGGCCAGTACAGAATGGGAACAAAGATTTCCTCTAGTCACTGTTAATGCATTGACTAGGGAGATATCTGACCATACTCCTCTCCTCCTTAATACTGGTGATAAGGTAAATAGGGAGCGACATCACGAGTTCAAATTTGAACTGTGCTGGCTCATCCAGGATCAATTTTTCGAAACAGTAGCAAGGGTGTGGAAAAGTGTTGATGGTGGAACTTCGCCAATGAAAAATTGGCAAAATAAGATTAGAAGGCTGAGGCAATTCCTGAGAGGCTGGGCAAAAAATGTGAATGGAAATTTTAAAAGAGAAAAGGAGCAGCTCCTTCAGGTAGCTGAAGATTTGGACTTAAAAGCTGAATCTCAGCTTTTAAGCCAACAGGAGTTGGATCTGAAACAAAATGTGAGGGGAAGGATTTCTCAGCTGCTTCGACAAGAGGAGATCAAATGGTTCCAGAGAGCAAAAACTAAGAATCTGTTAGAAGGGGACAACAATACTAAGTATTTTCATATGGTTGCCAATGGAAAAAGACGAAAGACGAGGATCTTTCAGCTTGAGCAGGAGGGGGGAGTGATTGAAGGACAAGAATGCTTAAAGGCTTTCATAACAAAGTATTATAAAGACTTATTTGGATCGTCACAGAGAAATGACTTCTCCCTTGATGAAACACAAATAAGTGACATTCCTCAAGTTAATGAGGAGGAGAATGAGATCTTGACGCAAATGTTTACAGAGAAGGAAGTAAGAGAGGCTATTTTCCAAATGAAGCACAATAAGGCTCCGGGGCCTGATGGCTTTCCGGCAGAATTTTATCAAGTGTTTTGGTCTCTCATTAAAGATGACCTAATGGCCATGTTTAGAGAATTCCACGAAGGTAGCCTGCCTCTCTTTAACCTGAACTTTGGGACTATTTCTCTAATCCCAAAACAGAAGGAAGTAAAACAAATTCAACAGTATAGACCTATTTGTATGCTCAATGTGAGCTTCAAGATTTTCACGAAGGTCTTGGCAAATAGGCTTACGGCTGTTGCTGATAAGATTGTGAGGAAATCACAAACGGCATTCATGCCAGGAAGAAACATCCTGGAAGGTGTGGTGATCCTGCATGAGACAATTCATGAAATGCATAAAAAGAAAAAGAATGGGGTGATACTTAAGCTAGATTTTGAAAAGGCATACGACAAAGTCAATTGGGCCTTTGTGCAGCAGACTCTTAGAATGAAGGGTTTCTCACCTGTTTGGTGTAAGTGGGTTGAAGCAGTGGTTAGTAGAGGATGTGTAGGGGTCAAAGTTAACGATGAAGTGGGTCCTAATTTCCAGACCAGGAAGGGTCTTAGACAGGGGGATCCGCTTTCACCAATTCTTTTTAATTTGGTAGCGGATATGTTAGCTATCCTGGTGTCGAGAGGAAAAAAGTGTGACCAGTTCAGGGGTCTGATACCCAACCTCATAGAGGAAGGGTTATCTATTCTGCAATATGCAGATGACACGATCTTACTTATGGAGGACAATATAGAGAAGGCCAAAAACTTGAAATTAGTTTTAGTGGCCTTCGAAAAATTATCAGGTTTGAAAATCAATTTCCACAAAAGCGAATTATTCTGTTTCGGTGAGGCTAAGGAAAGAGGAAAAGATTACGTAGAACTCTTCGGTTGTGTTGAGGGAAGCTTTCCCTTCAAATATTTAGGAATTCCAATGCACTTTCGGAAACTCTCTAAAAAGCACTGGAGTGCGGTAGAGGAGCGCTTTCAGAAGAAATTGAGTAGTTGGAAAGGGAAGTTTCTGTCATCTGGGGGCAGATTAGTTTTGATTAACTCTGTCTTGTCTAGTTTACCCATGTTCTTGATGTCTTTCTTTTCCATCCCTAAAGGGGTTAGAAAAAGATTAGATTATTATCGGTCTAGGTTCTTCTGGCAGTGCGACGAGCACAAGAAGAAGTATAGATTGGCCAAGTGGAGCATCTTATGCAAACCAAAATGTATGGGTGGACTAGGCATCTTAGATTTGGAAACACAGAACAAGTGTTTACTTAGTAAATGGTTGTTCAAGCTTTTCAATGAGGATGGCCTTTGGCAAGATATTCTTAAGAAGAAATATGTTAAAAATAAGTGCCTATCCCAAATTAAAAAGAAGCCTAGAGATTCTCATTTCTGGTCTGGGCTGATGGATGTCAAGGAAGTATTTTTACAACATAGAAAATTTAAAGTTCAGAATGGGCAACAAACGAGATTTTGGGAGGATATTTGGGTCGGTGATCAGCCGCTAATGCGGCTTTTTCCTGATCTGTACAACATAGTGAGAAAGAAGGGGGCGTCAGTGGCCATTGTGCTTAGTGCAATTCCTTTAAACATCTCGTTCAGGCGGGGGTTAACAGGGGCAAGGCTAGATGATTGGCTTAGGCTTGTGTCTTTAGTGATACCAACATGTCTAAACCATAACAGCGATACCTTTGTTTGGCAATTGAATAAAAATGGGTTGTTTTCAACACAGTCTCTTTACAAAGAAATGTTGAGTAAGGATAGAACTGAAGGGAAGCATTTGTTCTGGAAAGCAAAAATTCCACTAAAAATTAAATTTTCCTATGGTACTTAAAGAGAGGAGTGATCCTAACTAAGGATAACCTAAGGAAGAGGAAGTGGAATGGGGACTCCAAGTGTGATCTCTATGGATCAGAAGAAACCATTCAACATCTCTTTTTTGAGTGTCGGGTGGCAAGATTTGTCTGGAACATGCTATACATCGCTTTTAACATTCAACAACCTAAAAGCACATCTCATTTGTTTGGTTCGTGGTTAAGGAGTTTCGCTCCAAGGATTAGACGCCAAATTATTGTGGGAATGGCAGCCATATGTTGGGCTATATGGTTGAATAGAAATGATGTTGTGTTCCAAAGAAAAATTACTAACTCCTGTTTGCAGGTAATCTTCAGGGACACTTTCTGGATCAGACAATGGCTCTTGCTCTCTAAAAAGGAAGAGGGAGGACAACTGAAAGAAGGTTGCAGACATCTTGAAGGACTGTCGCTTCATTTCTTTGGCTCCAGATTTTGGAAGAACCAGGAGAAATTGGGTGAGTAGAACTGCCATGTTTTGCTTCGTTCCGATGGGGTGTGAGTTCGTTATGGTACTGTGGCTTTTACTAAACTGAATTTAGATCTCCTGTTGTTGCAGTTGAGCCTAGTTATTTCTGATGCCTTGTTGTGAGGCCTCGATCTAGTGTAAGGTTGGATCCGCCTAGCGGAGTGGGCTCAATCCCGGATTGTTTTGTACTAAGCTGTGCGCATTCACGTGAATGCCAAGGCTGGGATGATTTTATTCCGTAATCTAAAAAAAATGTAGGTTGTTATCTCCTCACGCTAGCCTAAACCTATAAAAAAAACTCCTTTTTGTCTTTTGACAATATATCCGGATCCAGTAGTGTAGATTAATTCCACACGCGCACAACTACTCTTGATTTTTTTTGTTTGGAATGGTCAGTTCATTTAGTTATGGTATAACATACATGCAAACTTCAATTGCGCCTTAGTCTAATTTTTTCCCCTTGCTAATGCATGGGCATGAATCTTACACACTTGCTCTAAGATTGATTATTGACATATAGTTACATATGAAAACAGTAAAATCAAAAGTCTAACAGTAACTTATAT
>DXKC01010924.1:1497-14966 GCA_031170775.1 Cymbopogon citratus
CCCCCCCCCCGCCCCCCCCCGCCCCCTCCCGGCCCCGCCCGCGCCCCCGCCCCGCCCCCCCCCCCCGCCCCCCCCCCCCCCCCCCCCCCCGCTCGTCATCTTTAGTTATGATGACAGCGCGATGATCTTTGACAGCCTGAGATTTTATTGTTGATCGCATCGGGACTAGCAGGAGGAGCCTCCCTCCATCTACACATATTCCCGCCTGGCTCGGGAACGCCAGGGTGGATAGTGCGTCTGCACTGTTCAGGACTTCTTCACTCATGACTTGGGCCTTGGGACACGACCATCGAGCAACAAGTCACAGCCGGCTATGGAATTAATTATTATTATTATTCTATAAAATATGCGTGCGCGGCCTGATGGTCGGACTAGTGGTGGTGGTGTGGGGGATGGGGGTGGATTAGTTTCCGTCAAAACAATGTTAGACACTGCACCTACCGAGAACCGTGAGACACTGAGACTACACACATCCACTAGGTAGGATCTCGTTAAGTCCTTACCAGCGGAGCAGGCAGGATCTCGTCGGGATGAAACATAGGTATGATCTATGTTCTCAGATTTGGAGTGTCCTCCACTTTAAGTGTCATCTTATTCTATAGCTGCCCTTCTTACCTTGAATCTGGATGCCAGAAGGATAAATCCTTTTTGAATACTTTCAACTTGTTTCTCTTAATCTGTGTTGCCTGTTTTTCTTTTTCTTTTTTTTTTCCTTTTTTGTCCCTCAGTTTTTGTATTCGTAATATTGACTATATATTCAGTTGCCAAAACAGTCTTTTATTCTCAAAGATCTAGCAGTTTTACGATTTCGGTTCATGATAAATTTGACACATGGTATGAGTAGATCCGATCCATACTTCAAGATGGAGAAGTTGAGCTATATGTTGTCTTGACTTATTGTTGTCAATCCTACATGAAACATGACTCAGGAGGAGTGGCTCGGTGCTTCACAACCTATTGCAGAATCTCTTCCACAGCTTCTCCGTTCATAGCAGGGATTGGAGCTGGTGCAGGATAACTTGTAACTAATTCGAAGAAACTTTCCAACTGATCTCGAGAAACATTTTTTTTTTTGTTGTTCTGAAGAAACGATCTTGAGAAACATCGAACAAAATAGAAGAAAATCTTCTGCTGCTTCTAATCCATGGTGAAGGGCACCCACCGGGGTGGCAGCGTGGAGGATGGTGGCGCTGAAACCTCGACAAGAGCCACAGCACCGCGACAACAACCTCCGCACGGCGTGGGGAAGAGATGGCGTCAGTCTCCTTCGTTGATGCCTCGTCGGTCTCCATCCCTGAGATCTCGTCAGTCTCCTTCGGCTATTGCCCTGTTTCTATCCAAGAAGGGGAACGGCAAACATGTCCGACGAGAGGCAGCAGGCCTACCACGCGCTCCGAGAGTTCCCAACGTAACTAGCAGATGTAATATGCTGGGCAGCGTCGTCTTAACACTAGCAGAGTTAAGACACATCACAAAAAATTTCTCTGATGACCACCTACTCGGCAAAGGTGCTTTCGGTAAGGTGTATAAGGTAAAGTTAAATCTTTTCTTTTGCATCCTTTCAAATATAGATTACCGGCTATATTAAAACAGACCTAAACTTTTGAACAGGGAGTCCTAACAAATGGAGATGTGATTGCTGTCAAGAGGTTTGCAAAGACATTCATAGGGCTTCAGGATGTTCAATACGAGAACGAAGTCCAGCATCTAATGAGGCTTAAACACCGAAATATAGTGCAGCTTGTAGGCTACTGTTCGGAAACAGAGACAAAACTTGTATGGTACAATGGAACACTCGTTCGCGCTGAGGAGACAGAGAGGTTGTTATGCTTGGAGTACCTGCAAAAGGGAAATCTTCGTGGGCACCTTTCAGGTACCACAATCCATTGTTTTATTTCTTTTTGTTCAAAACTTGAGCGTCGAACTGCAATTTATTTGTAGTTATTGAGCATAGTTCCTATTCTAATATTATCCGGAAAACATGTACATTCTTTTAGTCCTCATTTTTCTAATGCCCCATTACAAATACAGACGAATCTTCTGGACTTGATTGGAACACGCGCTACAAAATTATTGAGGGCATTTGCTATGGTTTACATTATCTTCATGAGTGGCAAGTTACACCTATTATTCACATGGACCTAAAACCTGCAAATATATTGCTCGATGACAATATGGTACCAAAAATTGCAGATTTTGGTTTGTCAAGGCTCTTTGGTGAAGAGCAAACTCGAACATGCACTAGAAGCTGCAAGGGAACACCGTAAGTAGAACCCTATTTTTCATCCCCAGAATGCCTTTCCTTTAATAGTTCTCACACGTGACTTCAAATTGACTGCTAATTTGGTGCAGGGGTTACATGGCACCGGAGTACTTGGAAAATGGTGTGATCACAAAAAAGTTTGACATATTCAGTTTAGGGGTAATAATCATAGAGATAATTACGGGCCGCAGGGATTACCCAACAGATGAGACCCAAGCAACATCCCAGCAATATATTGACACTGTAAGAGACCTTGTTTCCACTTTGAAGGCGAGACCCTTTTTTCAGAATATATTGCATCGGAGTACTAAACATTCTAGATGTGTCATGTGTGATCTGACGTTGCAGGTGCTTAATAATTGGAGACATAGGCGAAAAGCACAGGGGCATCCATCCCAAGACATTGATTACCAACAGATAATAAAATGCATTCAGATTGGTCTATTCTGTGTGCAATTTGATCGGTTGAAAAGGCCAACAATAATCCAAATTATCAAGATGCTTGAAGGATCAAATGAAGCATACAAAAACGATAGAGAGGTATTGTCACCGACAAATTGCTCCTTTAGATTCAATAATTATTGTTCCATAGAGGAAGCTATATCTAGCTATTGCCTTCCATAGCTGCTCAAAAATCTCTGCTAAGTGGCTTAGCCGGAGATTTAGAACATTAGTTTTATAGTCTGCTGTATTAGAAGGAATTATCTCAGTGGAATTTTTGGTTCTGATTTAGCAACTACAACTCCACTCTTTACTGTTCTGACTTCTGAGATTTGCTAATTTCAGGTCTTAGAGGAGGTAGAGAAAGCAATGTTGAGACAATTCAATGCACCAGCAGCACCTCCAAGGTTCGACATATAGTTTCCCCACATAAGAACGAATCAAGTTCCATTCAACAAAAGTGTGTTGTTCTGTTTGTCTAAGTGCATACTGAAGTGCACCAATACATTTCCATTTGTTTCTCAGATATTTATATTTCACTACTTCAGTCAATTTGAACTGTTCCCTCTATCCATTGGTAGATTACTGGTGGACAGGAATCAACAACCTAGGTATCAGCTGATGTTATTGAATCATCTGAAACCCGTGTACACAATGACAAAACTAGAATCACATGATGGAACAGCACTGAAGGTGGCAATAGTTGAAAAACTTGGAAATAATCTGAGGAAAATCGTTAGGCACGGCCCGCTTTCTTCTGTTACGGTTGAAGTTGTAGTCCTCCACGGCAACTTCAATGCTAGAAATGAGGAATCCTGGAGCCCTGAAGACTTTATGAAGCACATTGTATCCGGTCGAGAGAAGAAGGCCCAGCTTCTCACTGGGAATCTGGCACTGAAGCTCAATGGAGGCGAGGCTGTCCTTGAGAATGCAATCTTCACTGATAACTCCAGCTTCACCAGCACCAAGATGTTCAGGCTGGGATTGAGGCTTGTGAATTTTTCTGGAGAGAGAGTTCTTGAAGGATTCACCAAGCCTTTTCGCGTGAAGGAGCTCAGGGTGGAAGGTACGTTTTTTTTTTTTTTTGGCTAAACATTCAGATTCAATATTTTTCAGAAACTGCAGTCTTGCTGTCTTGGTTGGACGTTGGAGGCTTGGAGCTCAGAGTTGACGCCATCATATTCATCTGATCTTTGTTGTAGGGTTTGAAAAGCACTACCCTCCAATGCTGGTGGATGAAGTGTGGCGGTTGAAAAAAATTGGTAAAATTGGTGCTTATCACCAGGCCTTGTCCAATAATGGAATCAATTCCGTGCAAGAGTTCTTGCGGGCTTATATGAAGGTCAGCGACAGTCTTTACCTTTACGAAGTTCAGGATAAGGATGTGGGTCTTTTCTTTGATGACATATGTCAGCTTGTTGGGGCAAAGTTTGGTGATTGTTACAAGCCCATTGACCAGCTTAACGAAATAGAGAAGGTGTGGTCTCTTCACCTGCTTCAAACCACGAGTCTCTCTTTATAATTCTAATTATTTTGGTGCTTTTGATAAACAGAATTTAGTGGAATCCCTGAAGCAAGGGGCCTATCAGAGTATAGATGGCTGCTTGCACAATAAATACAAGATAGTGGACAACCCCATTGACCAGCTTAACGAAATAGAGAAGGTGTGGTCTCCTCACCTGCTTCAAACCAGGAGAATCTCTCTTTATAATTCTAATTATTTTGGTGCTTTTGATAAACAGAATTTAGTGGAATCCCAGAAGCAAGGGGCCTATCAGAGTATAGATGGCTTGCACAATAAATACAAGATAGTGGACAACTACATTGTACCCAATAAATACAAGATAGTGGACAACTACGTTGTAATCTGAAGTTTCCCTGCTCAGGGTACTTCCCTGTTTAGTGCTCTTCACCCAAATACTAGTACTCAACTACGGTAATGCATAGTTCTGTAAATTTGATTCACAACTGCAGTATAACTTTACATATCTAGTCATTGATATCTATTGTTAACACTGACGGCCATTTTTTTACTGTAGTATAACCGTTGGCAGTGATTCACAACTGTAGTAGCAGCTTCAAAGAGCCCGGCTACCATGAGACGCTCGAGCTTGGAGCAGGAACCAACCGTGTGAAGAGTGGCAAGGTGAAATTATGCAAATTAATGAATATAAAACAGAGATTGGTCCAGTTGTCAACAAGCCAATCGAATCCAATTACGATGTCCGTGGAACAGCAAAGACGAGTTACATGAAAACATTGATCGAGTAAATGTTTTGTGATGTGTATAGTAAAGACGTTTACTTTCAGCTGTGTTATTGGTGATTGGTTTGTTTCCGTCGGAATTGTGTTCCGCCGAGGTGAGCTGCTGCCGCGCGTGCGTGGCGCACGCACGCTCGCAGAGGTGAACCGCCGGCGCCTAGGTCGTTGACGTCTCCGGCCATGCCGCCTGTGCCCACGGGCCCCTGGCGCATCCGCTTGCCGCCGGCGAGTCGCCCCCCGGCTCGGAATCGGCGAGCCCCGTCCATCCTCTGCTCCGTTTGATTTCGAGGAACTAGGGAATGTGAGAAAATAAAAGGGCTTGCCCACATGGGCCGACCTGCTTCCCCGGGCTGGGCCGATTCTGCCCACAGTATTTTTTTTCTTTATTATATTTAAATTTATTTTATTCTATTAAAATTTGAGACCTTTTGTAAAAGGCAACGTATCCTATGCAAACTAATAAGATGTGCAAACTATGAAAACTTTAATCAAGACCACAGGATTCTAATCTGATGGACAAAGGTGGAGGGAGTTATTTTAGCACTTGAACCCTCCCACCATCCTAATCTCATTTTTTACGAAACACCCCCTCCACCTTTGTCCATCAGATTAGAATCATGTGGTCTTGATTAAAGTTTGCATAGTTTGCACAACTTGTTAGTTTGCATATAATAAATCTAATAAAAATTGAAAATTAGAAAATCCAATTTTCTTTAACTCCACATGACCAGATCTTTGCTATTGGGCATATAAAATCATACATTTTTGTGCAAAGTTTACTTATAATCTATAGAACTCTTATATAAAATAAAACCTCACTCTCTTCATCTCCACTGCGGCGGAGATGAAGGCGACGAGGAACCTCGAGATCATCTCCTCCGCGGGCCTACCAACGCCACCACCTGCTCTGGCGCCGGCGCGTGCCCCAGTCGTCCGCGTCAAAGGAGCTGGAGGGAGTCAATGCCTGCGTGCGTCCTGCCGCAGTGCCGCTTGGCGCCACGGCTCCTGTTGTCACCCTGCCCTTCACAGGGTGCGACGGCGGCGAAGGCATCACTGAACCTTTCATTGTCAAAGATCGGCGTGGTGAAAGTAATCCTGAATCTTTGTTTCCTTGAGAATTGCACTTTAGAAAAATCTTTTAGATGAGAGGCAGAGCACTTTAAGCAAAAAAATTTGTCGCACTTTAGAAAATTTATTAATCGATTCGGTCTTATATGTTTGTAGTCAACTTATATTATTACAGGATCCAAAAAGCATGATGTACCGTTGCTGAATGATCATGTGTGGCATTTTGCTTGTGAAGGACTTCTTGAGGCTGTATTATAAGGATCAGCAAGCCCTTCGCAAAGTAAGACACCAATTCCTTTTTGCACGGTCAACCTTTTGATCAAAGTTCAGTACTGTTTGTTAATATAATTATATAACTGGCTTCTGTTACCTGTGATATATTTAGATTCTCACCAAGGCCACAGAATTAGTTTGGACGACTATAGTCGAGCATGCTAAGAAATGTGATCCTGGAAGAGAGATATATTCTTATCTTGTCCAAGGCAACAGTGTTATGCTGTTCTTCAACTCTGTCTATCAGATTGTCGGAGCGCAATTTGGTGACCATTCCCTTCGAAGATCTTGAAAGGACTACTAAGGTGCAACTCTGATGCCAATAGTGAGATTTTGCTTCAAGTTTCTGAACTTCATCTAGGCAGTGCGTTTTCAAATCATTTTCTGGCATAACAGTCCAGCGAAAATTACAGATATGCATGAGAGTTGAGGAGAAATAAGGTTCACTTTAGACTCTGGAGTGTATTTTTGTTCTTCTAAACAAGAGGGCATACATTTTCTTAAAGTCTTTTAGTTATAAAATAAACTCATGATAGCAGACATATTAGGTATCCAAGATATAACTCATCGATCTCAATGTATTGCACAATTTGCTCATATAGTAAAGGTACATCCACTTCTGCTCTTAGAGTTGCTTTGAAACTATGTGCATGTTCAATGACATATATTCTAAATTTCTTCTCTGGTTGTTGCAGGACCTGGTCGTTCGATCAATGGAGTAAAGTTGCATACGAAAATATGTCCTTCAATCAACCGGATTATGAAATGGATGATAATGGCATACAAAGGCCAATGGACCATGGAATGTTCCAAGGACTGAGTATGCTGGAACAGGAGTTTACTGATCTTATGCAAGGGCAAACTGGTGATGATATTAATAACCTGCATGTTGTTTAATCTTTTTGTCAATGGTTCATTGACTTACTGATAGTAATGGTTAGCTGATGATAAATTTTATTTTTCACAGACAGAAATGTTTGCCAAGCTGATCGTCAACAAGGGACTTCAAGTAGTAATTCCAAGCAGTGCCCATTAAAAAGGCTGGGATCCATAAGATTTACACAAATTAATGAAGTAATGCATGTTTTAGCTCGCTCAAAAATTGTCCATTATCTAAGAATTTTTGTTTGTCAGCATTCTAAACCATATCCTTACAGGATGAATCATTTGACTTCAATGTCTATCTGGACTCTGGTTCTGAACATTGCGCAGACACATCTGCAAATGACATCACAAGTTTAGTCACACTTCATTGTCCAGCTACTGTAGCAAATGAAACTGCAGGATCTGTGGTGTTCGCACAAGCATCCCTGACAATGCATGATGGAGTTTACAACATACCTTTGACAAGGAATGGTAATTACAGTTACATTTCTGTGCAATGAAAAACTGCCAGTTTCAGGAATAATCCTGAACACTCATTCACTAATACTACTTTCTTTGCAGATGCTTCAGTCCCTCTGCTGTGTGAGGAGCAGCAACCAGAGGAAGGTCACTTTGGTTCCTCTGTTTGTGCTGTCAGAGCTCTGGCTGACTATCCTATGTACTCAAGGCATAGCAGCTTCAAAGAGCCTGGCTGCCATGAGACCCCCGAGCTGGGAGCAGAGCCGGCGCTGGCCGTGTGAACAATCACAAGGCGGAAATATAAAAAATAATGAATAAAACAGGGATCAATCGATTGAATTGTCAACAAGCCATCTGATGATGCTGTCCTTGGAACAGCAAAGATGAGTCAAATGTCATCATTGATCGTGTAAATGTTTTGTGATGTGTATAGTGAAGACATTTTTTCATTCAACTTCAGCTTTGTTATTGTTGATCAAAATTGATTTTAGTCTTACATGGTAAACATGTTTGGCAGAACCAGTATTCTAAGCGGCAGGATATAGCGGCACTATAACGGTTGATGCCACTTGCCACCCAAAAGTATTGTAACAAATCAAGTTTTGTCCTTAGTTAATTACCATAGGCGAAGTTACAATAGTTTCTATAAATTTGGTCCAAGTTACTATAGTTCAACTTACAAAATTAGATTCCTTATATTTTTGGACAAATGGAGTAGTAGCAATAAGATAATATAGGCAGTTTTCTGTACCTGACTTAGATGCCCAAAGACCCACCAAGTTAATTCTCACTAGGATGCTAAGAAAAAGATAAATTCTACTAAATCTGTTCCAAATTATAAGACATTTGACTTTTCTTTACCTCAAGTTTGTCCTTTGGTCTTATTAAAAAATTGTACAAAATACCATGAGTTTTGTTGCAGCTTGCTTTATTAATAAACGTTCTTCAAGAATGTATTAAATTTGACTATTTTGCATAATTTTTAAAAAGACGAGTGGTCAAACTTTGGATCAAAAGAATCAAACGTCTTATAATTGGGAGTAGAAACATCACAATAGTCAGAATCATCTATCCTTTTGCATGAAAAATAAGGAATCATCTGTCCTTTAGTTTGGTAGAGTTGAACCATCATCATCGATAATGCCAATGGATCTATTGTAATTTATAAAAAAGAATTAACCACCTCTGTCATTATATAAAATACATAAATAACATTTGATTTGTATCTAAATTACCCACCTCTACCATTATGCCTGAGATAATTCAAATAACCCCCTAAATTTTGATATAAGTTACAACATCTGTTATTATGAAATATAATGCAAAATAACCCATTAAATTTGCATTGAAATTACACACCTTTTGTCATCATTGAACATAATTTGAAATAAACTCATGACATGTATATGTTTTTGCAGAAATCATAACATTATATCTAAATTACCCATCTTTTCCATTAATAAAGATAATTTAAATAAATAACTCTCTAACTTTGTACCTAAATTACCCCCATCTACCTTTTCAAAATATAAGCTAAAATACACCCTAATGATTTTACAAATTACCCAACTTTTAAAATATAATGGACTAAAAATATCTCTCAATAATATATAAATACTAATATATGTTATTACAAAATAAATTAATATTCAAGATGTAAACTACATATATGCGATTCTTGCTGGCTCAGTTCTTCAGAGGTGCTCATAGAGGTAAACTTTGCGTATGTGTGTTTATAGGGGTGGGTGTGCGTGTGTGTTAACACTCAAATCTACAACTTTGTGGACGTCTGCATTGCGTAAACAATTAGGAAATTTGTATCTTAGCCAAGTGGATCCATTGTGTAACTATACATTCCAACCTACTCTCTCCGTCATATGTAATATACTCCCTCCATCCAAAAAGATGATATTTACTTAAATAAGAACACATGATTATCTTTTTTACAAGGAAGGTAACTCATGTACCTGCCATATATTTGTATGCGGGCTAAACGTTCACCCTTTAATCATGTGGAATTGAATCAGATTTGAGTACATTAGGAAGGTAAGCGAGGGGTATATGCGTCTATTGTCCTCTCCCTTATTTTGTCTTAGAATGGCTAGAATACAATACATATCAAGAAAAAGGAAGTAGTGCATTTTGGTTTGTACTAAGTCAACTTAGTTTAAGTTTTGACTAAATCAATAGCAAAAAATATTATCATCTAACACATCAAACAAGTAAATTATGAAAACATATCTCATAATAAGCCTAATTATTCTCATTTGACATCATAAATATTATTATTCTTTTCTACAAATTTGGTCAAACTTAGAATAGTTTCAGTCAGAACAAAGCAAAAGAACATATATTTCGTAGAGGGAGTATATAAAGCGAGATAGAGGCAACTAGACAACAGTGCCACTTCTGAACATGGATTATACGATGGAAGTGGCTAAATTACGGCCGGCCGTAATTTGGCTTATCGCACGGCCTTTCTGCTTTTGGCAAAAAGCACGATTACTCTATTCCTTTTTTTTGGCAAGTGTACTACTTAGTGTTGGTTTTTTTGTGGGATGCATCCAGAACTAAAAAACGACCACATATTTGTACATCTATACATTAGAAAAAAAGGCAACGATGGCTCAGACGTATGTCATATATACGTTCAAAAAAGACAATGTTTTCAGAAAAAAGAACGCATCTCAGAAAAGAGTACATTTTCATATGCAGCTTTTTAAAGCACAACAATATACATCTAGTTCTACATGCATTGCACATCTTCTCTAGACTAAGCCCACATCTTGCTTCTCCGTATATGGCCTGCGTCCCTACATGTTAAAAAAGATAACATGTGTCAAAAATTCTTGCCGGTAGGGAATACAAATGCTTATGTTCCTAAAGTTTCTATTGGTGTTGAGCAGGTTGCAGCTAGCAACTAATGCTGTAGTGGATTCAATTTTCCTAGGTAATTTATGTGTCGTGCATTAGGCAACAATGTCTTCCTAATTAGGCAATTGTTTTATTCTAAAAAAGCAAGTATACTATATGCAAAACAGATGCATGGTGATGATGTCGAAAGGCAGACTAGTTCAATGGTTGAACAGTAGGAAAAAAAAGAAAGAGGACCAATCATGGAAAATACCAAAAATGAAATTTAAAATACTAGAGTCAAGTTTGAGGTACTGATTGAACAATAGTAGGATTCATATCAAGTCAGTACTAAAATTATTTGTGTGGATAAACATGTACGTTCAAGAGTACTTTGCCTAAGCAGTAATGGATATTTTACTTGATTAAGATACTAGTTTTGCCTAATTGAGATAGTAATTTGAGCAACTAAGCAGTAATGGATATTTTACTTGATTAAGATACTAGTTTTTCCTAATTGAGAGTAATTTGAGCAATTCATCATAGAAGATTAGTATTGCCTATATTAAATCATATTATTGCCCAATACATAGAAGATTTTTGGCTAATTGTAAACAAGGACCATCAGTAATGTGATCAGAAAGCTGTAGAAATATATTCATTCATGTTCAATAGATGAATGCCTTGTTCCTCAGCAAACTAGGACAACCCCCCCAACAATATTTGTTTAGAAGTGGCAATCGATGGAATAACCTGGTGCAGCTGCAGGTGAGACTACCTCTATCCTGGCTGGATCACGGAGACAAGTCTCATGACAACGTAGAAATAGAAGCAAGATCCCTCTCGTCCTGCGACAAATATACCTTCCATTCCAAGCCAAGAAAGAAAATTCATTCATGTGCGAATCGAATTAAGAAGCATTCATTCATTTAGGTGGAGTAGGACTACTCACTATGAGGAGGCTAAAGGTGAACTAGTTGGCTGCTTCGACCGTTCAGCACAGTGACCAGGTACCTCAGCGGCAGGACGCAGGCAACAGAATGCCCAAGTTCAAAAGATGTGTGAATTGCAAGAAGAAGCTACATTTTATTAGGCAATTTAAGTGCCATTAATTAGCAACAATGTCTTATTAAATAGACACTTTTTATATTCTGAAAAAGCAAATATAGCATCTGGTTCGTTTGCAACCCACGGCACCCCAGATGACTCACTCATTGATCAAGTTCCCAGTTCAATAAGGCAGTTGGAGGTTTAAGCAAACAAAATAAAGATAGTAGTAGTCAACAAATGAGCAAAAATAGAAGATACTAATAGCAATCTTCAGTTCCAGTTCCGGCAAAACATTCTGGGAACCGGTGACCAAACAAATAGTGATCATATTGCAATCAACAAACCAAATACTCAGATTTATGTGGTAAGTAATAACCAAACAGAGATTGATATCAGCATATTATTTTCCTGGTCCAGTCCTACCACATAATAGTAGTAACTTAAGTAATAGCAATACTAGTCCTTAAAATGACAGCAACTGCTTCTCACTTCTCGTGTCCTAAAATGTCCTCTATCTTTTTTAGGGAAAAAATGGCCTCTATCTTTATCTAGCTACCCGTCTATCCCTCCTCATATATGAGGATTCATGATTCATAAAAGAAAAAAAATGGGGGAAAACACAAAGAATATGCGGACAAATTTTCTGGTAGCATACTGCACAGAACAGGTAATTCATAGTCTAATAAAAAATAAGATCAATTGGTAGTTGTAGTTGAATGCAAATCAATCAACTATCATTCCTGAATCTTGAACACAAAGTAATCCCTAAATCCTATTGAATCAGCAGTCATGGACTCATAGCTGCAACTAACTGAAGCAACCTAGTCAAGCAGAACTAGTAGGGAAGGAGACATGAAACCTGAATGCATTTTGGAGAAAACCTGTAACTGGCAATCAGTTCAGTTGAAGCGGAGGGGAGCAACTCGGACTTTGTCGACAAAATATGCAAGACAGTCTACCACGGGGCTACCCTTGGTAGTTATTTAGGCGTGGGGCAACCTAAAGCTAGCGATCGAGCGTGACGCAGAATGGAACATATGATTTATCCAGGTTCGGGCCGCGAGATGCGTAATACCCAACGTCCTGCGTCTTTGTGGATTGTATTGCCTTGAGAGTACAAGATCTCCTATGGGGTGGCTCCTGCCCGCCTTATATAGTCGGAGGCAGGACCACAGACCCTAAAGATCACGATATGGGATAATTACAATCATATGTATCCAAGACAGATACGTGATTCCTATTATCTAGACTGCCTTACGTAGCAAGGCGCCTCCTTGCGCCCGAGCAGGACTCCGACCAGGCTTGTTGGTGTCTTCTCGGGCTCGATCTTGACGTCCTGGCCTTCCAGAAGTCATGACCCAAAGATAGTCGTGAGGGTATAGGGGTTAATACACCCACAGCTAGTCCCTGAGCATTATGAATCTTGAGGAGTACACTGTCTTGACCTTGTCTGAGTAGTGAAACTTGAAGCCGTGAAGTTGATCGCTGACTACGTCTTGACGGTACACATCCGAAAGGTTGCATGATGCTCTTGAAGAAAAAGAAAAATGATTCTGACATCATGCTGACGTGGTCCCATGTTAATAGGAAATGTTAACATGGGCAATCTGCTCGGAGAAGTTCTGGAGATAGGACCAGAGTCACCGCAAGGAGACGTGGTCCCACGTAGTCCCCAAGGTTGATAGAAGATGAATATGTTGTATCAAGCTTATAATGAAGAAGAACTCCTCATTAATCAATCAAGTCAGACTGCCAGAACTAAAGCTTGGGAAGAGTGAACCCGCTGCTCCAAGAGGCCTAAACTGTCGATTGGCATGTCTGACGATCAATGAGAGTAGTCTAGTCGAAGTGAATGGCCGAGTCCCTAGCAGCGATGCATGGAAGGACGCGTGGCAGCAGGAGGCCGGAGCCATCG
>DXKC01010932.1:0-11599 GCA_031170775.1 Cymbopogon citratus
AAACACAGAGGAGGGCAACTCAATATGATAAGGTATAAAAATAAGTCGAAGAATTTTTTAGTACCCTTAATTAGAATCTTGCTTTACGGCATGTCTGCATCGAATTACTGGTTCAACGGACCTTAATTGATACGCAATTCAAACAACGTTGCCCCTTCCTTAGTACAGGGCATAAATGATCACCATGTCCAACAAACTTCAGTGGCAAAAGATTGTTACGAATGTTCGGTGTGCTTGGTCAATGCAATCAAAGACGAAAGGTACAACTGTAGTGTTATATTATACCCTTGATGAAATGTTGAGGCATAGAGACGTTTTAGCTTTGTGTTACCATTTTATATTTATTTTCTCTACTGCATTTCTGCATAGGCTACCGTTTTTCATGATGAACAGCTGATCTCGAGTGCAAGTAATGGAGCATGTTACTGCATTCTGAGTAGCAGCCATTAAACTTAAGTACTATACTTCTGGAATGGAAACAGAAATATACTTCTGTGTCACTGGGAACTGCAGAGGCATCCAACACCTCACAAAACATAGCAGTCAATGGAACCTTCAGCTACACCATTCCAAAGTACAGAGTTGCGTCTACAAGTCGCCACCAGTGTTTCTTCACTACACTTAGCTACCAGCACACAATTCATAGAAAAGTATTTAGGCTACGCGTGCATGAACTACCCTTCTTCACTGGTAATCAGCAGCAACCATGGTTTTGTTATTGTTAGCATACTAATCACATAACACTGAGCTTCACGGTAGATGGAAAATTTGGAGCCAGGTGTGTCTGGGCTACCTCTCTTCCGTAATTGCACCTGATAGCATCTTTAGACCTCATGCATGAAACTGAACGCCTGATTTGTGTGTCAATTAAAAGTGTCTTCAGCACAGGTGACCTCCTTAACAGAAACAGCAAGAGTTGCACCAATTCTGATTCCCCACTAAACCCTCGAATCCTAATAGTCTTGAGACTTGCAGCTGTAAAATTCTTGGGCCATCTAATCTTCAGCATCTTCAGTGGTCGCAGGTTGCCATTAACCTGCAAGTAAATATACCAGCATGAACCAGTAGAAGGCTAGACTTCAACACTAGCTTGAAAAGGTATCAAATATGTAGCTATGATTAATATTGTTTACAAGTGGGTATAAAAATATAAACAAGAGTGACATATCTATGCATAGCAACAAAGAGTTCATTCTGCCCATACTAACAAGTACCCAGTGACATATGTTCAGAGTTCAAATTTGTAGAAAATTATTGTAAACTTGGTATAGCAAATATACATTATAACTGAACAGTGACCGCACCAGGTAGTGGGACCATCAATGGAATGGGAAAAGTATGAAATCCAATTATTTAAGTCCAAGTCCAACTTATATACCTCAAGATTAAGTGTTTCAACTAAAGGAGCAGCTTGAAGGACAAGAGCCACAATACGAATACTCTTTTTCCAAGACCATACACACCATGCAATTTCCTTCAAAACAGCGAACCTTCCAGTGTGTTGCAGTACACGAGAAACCTGGAGATAGCCCAAAAATGAAATAAAGAGAAAACACAGTCTGCTTTAACAAGAACAAAGATTCTATGGATGTTATACAACCACATGATGGTTTCTAACATACCTGCAAACGCGATGGAAACTGCAATATCAGCACTTTGAGCTTATTAGGAAATTTATCTAAGAAATCCAAAGTGTGTTCTGGAACCTCGAAATAAGCATTTAGCTTACAAAGAACTGGTGTGCATTCATACTTAATATCTACTGATTTTCGACCCTTGTATGAGAAATTCCCCATCTTTTCAGCATTAATACTGATACTTCTTAATCTCTTGCAGTAATGAACTTCCAAGCCCACCAATTGTGCATGAAAAACTCTCAGATCAATCAATTCACTGCATGCTATTAGAGACAAGTAGCGGAGAGCATTACAGCTGGACATGATACTCAGAAGAACCTCATCAACCACTCGCACACGGCAGAGTGACAGGGAATAAAGAGAAGAAAATCCACTGAGGTTTGCAGGTACTGTTTTTAACTTGCACTTGTAAAGAGACAATACATGCAATTGAGAGCCACCCACATCAGAAAACAGCTTCAAAGGGAAGACATATGCCCCTGTATCCTCTGTGGCTACCCTGTTATGCTTATCGCGAAGGGAAAGGGTGAGTGTTTCTGCATGGGATGCAACTGCAAATGAAACCCATTGATCTAGCTCACTAGCATGGGGCAAGCTTAATGGGTATTGGACCTTGAATTTCTTGAGTTTATTTCCCTTATGATGGCTTAAAAGTTCATTTACTCTGCGCACAAACTTTGTAGCTTCTGAATTCCAGAAATCAATATTTCCATGATTATCTGAATTTGGGGGCACTTGCATCCCAAAAGTATGCATGTCAAGGATGAGATGGTCCACATATTCCCAGAGGTGTCTCCATCTGGTGGAAAGAACACCAGTCACTGCAGCCTCGCGTACAGTCATCTGGGAAAGGATTTTGATCAAAATGTCATCCGGCAATGAACTGATCCTATCAGGATTCTGCACATAAAATAGATTCATAGGTGCTAAGGATTCATTGAGTACAATGCCAAGCATATAAGCAGAGAGAGGATCCAAATAAATATCCTTCAACCAAATCAGCAAGACAAAAATAAATATCCTTCAGTTCGATTTGCATAATGGTTCGAATCCTTCCTTCAACCAAATCAGCAAGACAAAGCACAAGATTAAGCATAGAGAGGATCCAAATATCTCTGTGCCTTCTACTAGATATTATGATTAGTGGAAAAAAAGGCATCCATGAACAAATCAAACAACCCCTAATCTGGAAAACTTTGCGGTATTATGTGGAGAATAATATCAACACACAATGCTTATGAGAAGAAAAATGATACTACATTAATGTATCGTTAGATTTTCAATAGAACAATAAACAGCAAAAACAATAATAAAGCCTTCTATTTTTTTTTAAAAAAAAGAAAAATCCCCTTCTAGTAACGAGCAAGAATTCTTCTATTTCACCATCATTTAAAGAATGTGATTAACCTAATGGCTGACCTTCCAAATCTTATTCATGTCTTACCAATACCATCAACTCCTAGGATCATTTCTGCATAAATGATGAGATGAAACTGTATTGCTGAACCACAACTATGATTTGAAGCATTAAAAAAAGGCACAATGGTTCTTATATGAAACATCTATTAAAGAACCATGGAGGGATCTTCTCATCGGGTGTACGAAAGACAGACATAGCCGAGAGCTATAGAATTGTTTCTTCTACAATAAAATTAAAAAGTAATGCACTTCTCACTAGTATATGGAAGTGCACTGTCTTAAGCTTTGATGAAAAATGGAAGAAACTCTACCTGTACATGTTGCTGGGGACTGCACCAGGTCCTGTTGTTGTCTGGTGGAATGCAGGCATCTGGAGAAAAGTTGAAAACAAACGCTTAGCTGTATGGCTAGGCAACTCAATTGTCTTGTAGCTGTTAAGGACAAGAAGCAGAGGAGAAAGGTGGAATTGAGTTGTTATTGCGTTGTTCCATTCAATACAGAGACAAAGCACAAGATATGCCTTTTCGCTTTGTGTTTCCCCTCTACCTTTTCTAACCCAAAGTAATAACAATACATCACAGTTTTCCTTTTTTAATACTGATGAACAGCTGAGCCAAAAGTACTTGGAACTGCCACTTTTCAAGAAGAAGCCATTAAACTTGACTAAGTTTTAGGAAATAAAAAGCCGGACTTTACAGATTCTTTTTCCTGCCAGACAAAATTGTTGGATCGGTGGAATTTCCTTCTGATTTGGGGTTGATGCCCACAAGCATGGCATTATGATTTATGAGAGATGATATATCAACAACTAACCAACCTTATTCCTTTTTTTTTTAAAAAAAAAAGACCAAATCCCATCCCCACATTATCGTTACCTCAAAACCAAAACAGGAGTTCAAAATGGTTCCTCACCAAGCCGAATTTACGAATAAGAACAAGCTTGCAATCTGACATGTGGCTTCTTGTAACCCGACTCATTAGGGCATATATGATTTTTTTTTTAAAAAAAACGATTTTCTACGTGCCCACAAAATGCAGGTTGAATAGAAGTAGATCCCTCGCCCCCACTTCCTCTGCCCCCTACCTGACCCCAAATTTGTGTCTCCTCTAGTTCTAGTACCCCCTTGCTAACAAGTTAAGAAACCCTAAACCACTTCTTTGATCTCGTAATGGCTACTCCTCTCTTGTGCGCACCAGCAAACAATGGAGGAGGGGGATGGAGATGATCACCTGCGGAATCCACCGCCGCCGGGTGCCCGGACGGCAGAGGCAGAGGCGGCGGCAGAGCGGAGTCCATCCGGAATTTCGGAACCCGTCCAGGGGCTTCTTTTTTTTTGAAATGTATACCTGTATTAATGCGGAAAGTACAGTACAAATACGAGTATACTGTAGAAGACTACAAAAGACAGCTGTCCATCCCTATTTGGTAAAAGAACCTCAAGAAACAAAGAAATTACAACTAGGTCCTTGGACCTTATCTTCCTGGAATCCTCCAGATCTCGTCGTCGCCGGTCGCCACTTGCCGTCAGCACAGTCGAATCCAAAGTCGGCCGAAGCTCCACCGCATGGCGGCTTTGAGGGAGACCGCCGTAGCCACTCAGACGCTCGTAAGAGCAGAAGTCTTCACTGGGTGGCCATAAGTCAGGTCCCCGCCCTGAGCTCCGACGACCCCGAATCGAAGGTCGCCATGGGTCGACGCCGCCCCGAGGTCGATCTGCTTGCCTGCTAACCACCATGCCCACATCCTTCACCGTGCCTTCACCTAGACGTAACCTAGACCTAAACACACATCTCACTAGACCATCGTCGCCGTCAAGGAAGACGCCGCCGAGACAGAGGAAGGTCCGGAGTACCTTATTCCAATGCGTCGCCGGCTCCTCCATCCCGCCGCCGTCGCCTAGACACCAACATCTCCAAGGGAACGCGCCACCCGCGTCGCCTTGGAGGACCAAATCCCCGCGAGCTTCAAATCACCGGGCACGAGCACGACGAAGACACCGCCGGAGTCGCCGTCGCCGCCACCGTCGCGAGCCCCGGGGAACCAAATCCGTCCGGCGAGGGTCGGCCCGCTCCACCTCCGGCGCCCGACAACCCGTCCAGGGGCTGTGTTGCTGGAGATGGCCGAGACCGAGAGACAGGAAGACGAAAGTGAGGAGGCTATTTGGAATTTGGAGTGTGCTTGATTATGTACGCGTGGGCCCACACCAGAGCCCGAGCCACTTCAGACTTGCGGGTTGCGCTGGGAAGCCAACGGATCCTAAAGCCCAAGTTTAGCCCATCAAGGCCCAAGTGGTTAGAGAAATGGCCCATCATCAGCCCACAACACAACCCAGTAATTGACCTTGGGCTGACAAAATTCAGTTGGTCCAGCGTTGCCCGTATCGATGGCGTCGTCCATGCTCATGCGTCCCTCCCGTGGCGCCGCCGCTCGCGCCGCTGCGTCGGCCGCCGCATCTCGCTGTCCGGCGGCGGCGGCCGCGGCCTCGGGGTCAGGTGGCGGCGGTGCGGGCGCCGCCTCGTACCGGCTCCTCCTCCTGCGCGGATCGCCCGCCGTCGTCGCCTCATCACCATCCATCGCGCTTCGGGAGGGCGGGTCTGTCCTCCTACCCCAACTTGGATGATGATAATGTGTCCTGCAATAGTGATGAATTCTATGACCTCGACTGCGTTTATCATGTTCCCGGCGGCGATGATGATGATGATTCTGCTGAGAGCGAATCCTATTCTGATGATTCTGACGGCGAAGAGCGAGGTAATCCGATCCAATCTCTCCGTTGTCGTCCCTCACTATCTATTGGACTCTTCAGTCAGCTTTTTCTTGACTGTGTGTGATACAGTAATTCAGTTGGACTACTAGAAAAAAAAACATAATTGCTCCCAATATATAAGTCCTATATATAGAGTTCAGTCTTCTAAGAACTCGATCAGGTGCTTGCATTGTCATTTCCTCACACGAATTAATTGGTCCACGGCTCCACGCTTCGATGGTACTATCCTGACTTCAGCAACTGGCTGCTCAAATATATTTTAGAACATGGGACTGTGCTAAGTCTCTCCAGAAAACAGAAGGACAAGCCGGGTCAACTATACATATACATAGTCTCTATAGAGCTTGCCAGTTACACATTTCCCTCCTATATTGTTTTCAGCAACTGGCTGCTCAAATATACCACTAGGCTTGCTAATCAAATAGAATAGAACAAGTGTGCATGCTGATCTGAGACTGGATCCCATATATAGATTGCTGCACTAGGCTGCTGCGCATGCACTAGGCTTTTGCAACAACAATGTTTATTTGCAGACTTTTGTATGCTTAAGTTTGATACTAGTTTTCTGTATTTGCAGCAAAAATGTTTGGAAGAGGGTTCCCAAGGTTCAATTTAATGCAAGCTGCAGCTATCCAAAGAAAGCCGTTTCCAAAGACTAAAAGGGTTCAAAAGAAAAAGGCATCACCAAAAGGTATGGGCCTTTTCTGGTGATGCCTTTTCTTGTCCTGTTAAATGCACACATGGGCTTCTCAAGTTCAGTAGGCTGGTACATCAAAAGCATGTAATTATCTGTAGCTTATATGTGCTTCTCTATTCCAGCTGTAATTGATCGTTCAAGAGCTCATTGGAACACGGGACTTGAAAAGGGTTTGGTTGAACTACTGCATGATCACAACAATGACTATTATAGGGGTCAGAGTGGGTGGTCCCCAGATGCATGGCGCAGGATCGTCAAATTGTTCTATGACAAGTTCCCCTATGTCAAATTTACGAAGACTCAAATTCGAGCCAAAGTGCGAGTGCTCAAGTGGGAGTATCGACTTCTAAAAGAAGCAAGGAAACAAAGTGGTGCGTCATGGGATGATAAGTTGTGCAGGATTGTAGCATATCAGTCTGTTTGGGACAACATCATTACTGTGAGCTTTTTCTTTCTTTCTGCTGCTAATTCTTGTTAAATTCTTAAACTTAGTGCTTGATTTAGTCTTATTTGCTAATTATTTTTCATTCTTATTTGCTTTAGTCTCATCCAAGCGCCAAGAAGTTTCAGAATAAGTCTTTTCCATTATTTGATGCTTTAGGAGAGCTATGTGATGGTATGTTACAATTGTTTTATCTTTATATTCCTACCAGCCAAGCATGTTTTATTCACTTCTAAATATTGCGTGACTTCACTTTCTTGTGTAGGAAAAACTGCCGAGCGTACCCTGAACTTCACTTCCATTGCCCCTTCCCAAGTTACACAGCCTTCTCATGCCGCTCAACCTCCTTCTCAAGCTACTGTCACCCAAGATTATGTGGGAGAAGAAGATGAGGTTTTCTCTTTTGACTCTCCTGCACACAATGTTAAACTGATGATGAAGACTTGAGGATATTGGAACAACCAGTTGTATGTGATGCCGCTGCAAAGTCAAGAATGGGAAAAAGAGTTGCAAGTACAAGAAACAAGGACAACGCTACAAGCGACAAGACAAAAAAGGCAGCACAAAGGCGTCGACAAGATGGGCAGGTGATTGAATGATGGAGAGGTTTATAGAGATGAAAGAGAAGCAAGCTGAAGTTGAGGTGGCCCAACAGGAAAAGGCAAGAACTAATGCAAATGGAGAGTTCCAATCCCAGTGTGCATTTTTGTTGTGGACAAAATGGAGGAGCTATCAGATGATGAAAAAGTTTTGGCCTATGGTGTTTTCAAAGATGCACAAAATCGATCCATTTTCATGTCTGCAAAAGCTTCTACATGTCTCAAATGGTTAAGGAAGGAGATTACATCACATTATTAGGTAAGCTAGCTGTGGTTCCTTTGCCGCCTTCAAACACTTGTCATTTCCTAGTTGTTCAGGGAAATTCTATAGTTTTGTATAGTTGTTGCCTGCTACCCTTATTGCTTTTTCTGTTTTTTTTTTTACATTTTGTTAGTCAAGTTGTGCCTGAGGTAATGTTCCACTTCGTTTGGTTAAGACTAACTAATCTAAATTTTCATGGTAAGCACAAATTTTTGAATGGTAGTCTTGTTCTCAGGTCTGGAGTATTCCACATATGACTTAGCAATCCTTGACAGAGCTTTAGCTCCATCTGAATTGTCGGATATTTCATACCATGGTGGTCTACTTGTGAGCCTATTGCTCAGATATTGGAGCTCAGTATCTACTGTTATGTATTTTGTCCACTCTTGATTAGTTGTCACAACTGTAGTTTAGATCTTGGAGCTGAGTTCCATGATGCCGTGCCTTGCCTTACCATTGTATCTGACATCTATTTTATTGTCTATTTATTCTGCAGAAACTCTACAGTTCATGATGCTGACTTTCAGGTGTTTCGTAGATGATGTCATATTCTACAAAGATCCTATAGTAGCTCATGCTGCTTAAAGATGCTTCTAGAACAAAATTTTGAGCTAGATGACAACAGGCTTGTGCTATTAAATTTATAGAATTATTGGCGAACAACAGAACTTATGATGCCTTTGAAGTCGCACTTGGATGTTAAAAAATCGTGTATAATCTTTGTTGCTTTTGAACCCGCACTTGGCTTTTGATCGGTTGATATAGGTTTCTTCGAACTCTCGGTTTTGTCTATCAAATATGGCTGAATCAACAAGCCATGCTCTTCGGGTTGCAGTTTGGACAAATGACGTGCCGTCATCGTGTTATGTTCTTGCATATATATATGCACATGATTGAGTTTTTTTTTTCTACCTAGATTACTTTCTGAATAACATAGTTTCTATGCCGTTTTTATTTTTATTTTTTATCTTGGTCTAGGTCGAACTCACATTTTTTATTAAATTTATAATATCCTAGCATATTTTTGAATCGTATATATGGAAAAAAAAAAGAATGGGAAAAAGAATCGGAGTAGAGTCTCTGCAGACTTCAGACGCGGGACTGCGGGAGGTAAGTTCTCGATTGTGTTGAGTGTTGACCCAGATGTTGATTGGGTGGTGGGGTGGGTTTAACCCAATCCACGGGTGCATTTGAGTACACGTGTTTACAATACACGATCAGCTAAACCAAGCCTCACTGTCTTGCAACGGTTTCGTGGATGGCCAGCAGCAGACCTTCGATGCTGCTGCTGACAAGTGAGAAAACCCTAATCCCCTCGATCCTTCGATTTTCAAACGGTTACTCCTCGTTGGTGCACACTAGCAAACAATGGAGGAGGCGGTGGAGATGATCACCTCCGGAGTCCGCCGCTGGAGGGTCCCCGAGCGGCAGCGGCAGCGGCAGCGGCAGGCAGAGCAGAGTCCATCCGCGCGTCCGCCCGAGAGAGACTTCCCCAGGAAGACTCCTGCGAGCATTGAGGCTTTTTGGTGTGTGCTTGATTATGTACGCGTGGGCCCGGAACCAGGCCGATTCTAAAGACCAAGTCCAGCCCAGAAAGGCCCAAGGGGTTAGAGAAAAGGCCCAGCGTCAGCCCACAACACAACCCACTAAATGGCCTTGAGCTGAGCCTAACAAAATTCAGTTGGTCCAGCATTGCTCGTGTGGTGTGTTGTCGATGGCGCGTCGTCCATGCTCGTGCGGGCCTCCTGTGACGCCGCTGCATCGGCCGCATCTCGCTGTCCGCCGGCGGCGGCTGTGGCCGCGGCCTCGTCTTGCGTTGGGTCAGGTGGCGGCGGTGCGGTTGGCGCCGCGGATCGCCCGCCGCCGCGCTTGCTTCGGGAGGGCGGTCGACGGGCCTGTCCTCCTGCGATGATGACGAATCTGACGAATGCGACTGCCGTGATGTTATTGTTACCAGCGATGATATGATGCTGATGATGACAGGGAATCATATCCTGATGCATGATTCCGGTGATGACGACGATGATGATTCTGATGGCGAATTGAAGAGCGAGGTAATCCGATCGACCCTCCGTCGTCGTCCCTTCCTATTAATTCTAGTGTGCCAGACTCATCCTTCACATGCTCAAGTGTGGTAGCTAGTAACTTTGAATGTTCTTATATATTAGCAGGTTTAATGGATGTGTGTGTATTCATTGCGATAGTCATCCATCAATATACGTACAACTGGTCCGACGCATCTATCTCCATCCAATGACCCGATTCGCAGTTCAGTTAGAAACTTGGTGAGGTAACCCTAAGTCCTAACTCTCTTGAATGGCTCTACCCCGTAGAGATCAATTTACAGCTCATATCCTGAGTTCCTCACCCGTTCCTGGATCTTGCGTTCTTTGTATGTATGATGTAAATTGTTTTGATCACGCCGGCCTACACAGCTTGTTGGGCACTGACCGATCAGGCTGCAGGTTTTTGGACCCACTCACCACTATCCCAGCCCAAGGCCCAGGCCCAAGTTGCCGCCTCCTTTTTCATTAATTGGAAAAAATTAAGTCATCATGACTCACCATATCCCAGCTAGCGGCCATGCGAAGGCATTGAGGAAGCCCACGGCGCTGTGTGCGGCCATGGGGGCGGCGCTCGATGCACGCGACGTCATGGCAGAGCACGCGCTACACAAAGCGCACCCATGGAGACCACCGAGAGGTACGCGTGCCGCAACGCTGCCTGCGAACGTTGCCTTCGACTTCAACTTCGCCTTAAGTGCAGCAACGAGCCCTCCCACACCCGCGGACGCCCACGCCGCTGCCTGCGAGATGCCTACGCAGTCAACGACCACGGCCGCTGCATGACCGCAGCCAATTCACTCTTGCGGCAACTGATAGCAAGGGCATCTCAGCCTCCGTGTCGACCTCTTGACTGATCCGTTTGCTCCACATTACTGGCCAGCACTGACCTCAAAATGTCGGCAACAATGCTTCCATGGATGACCCCCTTAACGTATTTGATGAAATGGGCACAAGGTATATATGCATCCCCCATCTTTTTTTTCCGTCTCAATATTTTTTGCTGATTTGCATTCCCCATCTGTATCAGTTGTGCTTTGCATAATCAAACCATCTGTATCAGTTGTGCTTTGCATAATCAGGTTTGTATTCTGATATCTGTGAATATATTTTTCTATATTTACTATCGATAAACTATCATGACAGAAGCAGCGTTGACATCGCTGCCATCACACCAGATGGACACATATATCTATTTTAATGAAATAAAACAAAAGTCTAAATGTAATTTCTCATAATTTTTTATATTTCCTTGGTCAGGACATCCTCCATAAATATTTCGTCTTTACTGGCCTTCAGTTCCTTTTTGAACCTCACAAAAATGGAGCCTCACACAATAGCCCGGACTCTACACAGAAGAAACAACACGTGTGTTTATTAATATCAATTTGTCTTGCATCGTATCATATCATATCTAACGGTGTTGAATACTTAGTTTTTGCAGGGGCAACACAACATGTTTGAACAGAGATTCAGAAGCATGGGAAACAATGATAGTTCCAGCATTGTCTGCGGGAGTTGCGTCAATAGTGACCACTAACTTCAACGTGATGAAGACACACGAATAATGACTGTCCTTCCAAGCGCACCATCGTTCATGCACATGTAATTTTGTCCATCATCTGGAACGACAATTCACTTGCGCTCCTCAAGGGTTATGGGTATCTATAAAATTTGGTCTTATTTGTTCATATCTTCATTTATGTTCCACT
>DXKC01010939.1:0-10583 GCA_031170775.1 Cymbopogon citratus
AGTTGTTTACGGTTGGGTCATGTGGCGTGCTCAGAAATTACCAGGCTCATGCTCTCGCTATAACACATTTCGACTCTCGATAGAGAAGTTTTGTCACCTTAAGTTCTGAACCAATCGAGAGGACCAGACGAGGAACCACCCACGGTTACTTCCTATCGACGCCCGTGCTGTACGGCTGTACCTAAGGCTAAGCCGATTTTCCTCCGTTTTTTCCTTGTTGACAAAAAGCCGAATTTCTCCGTTGTGTCGGTGGCTCGAATCCGTCGTACTATGGCTGGCGTAGCTTTGCAACGAAGGCAGGCACTACGCAACGCAAGTACGCATTCGCTGCAGAGTTATTGGACTTGCAGATCAAGGTCAACACTCGTCAACCCTGCCCGGCTGCCCCGGGATTTTGCAGTTTGAATCATGGGCCTAGAGCCTCCTTCCGGCGATCATGCCGCAACTCTGAAAGTGCGGCGTACATAGAATCATGCTATGGCGATCGCAGCGTGGTATGCGTCCTGGTCATGATGGTTCAGGTTAGGACACAGCTCTCTCCATGCCTAGGTCCCCTGCTCTCAGCCTCGCGTAAACGCCGTGGAAGCAAAATGGCCAATGGCCCTCGCGTCGCCAGTGGATCGGTCGTGTCCGGCAGGCTCCTGACATGACGGGACGGCGAGCGCGCGAGGAGGATGATCTGCCGGCAGCAGAAGCCGAGCAAGCAGATGGTCCAAGGTCGCCCGTCACGTCGCCGGCAGCTGATGCTCGGTTCCAACGCCCTGGCCTCCCACGGACCCGCCGCGCCTTCCGTCCCGGGCTCCCGGCGCAGGCACGCAGCGGGCAATGTTTGAATTGCCAGCGGCCGCGCCGCGGTCCCCCTTGCTGCCCGCCAGGGTTTTCCGTTGCCATGCCGAGCGCTGCTGATACGTCCATTCGTTTCGGCGCTGGACCGCAATAGATCAAAGCACTGGTACGTCCATTCGTTTTGCCCGTATTGATGGGTTCGATGTACCGCGCGTCGGCCGTCGGGGAAGACAAGGAACAGGGCTAGAGCGAGCCAGATCCGGGCTGTCCTAACTCTGCTGCGCTTTTGTTTCAAACGGAGAAGAAAAGGAGAGGGCACGGGCTCATGGATGCACAGGCAGAGGCGGCTGAACATCGTTTGGGCACCGAGACGTGTTCCCATCTCTCTTCAAATTCTGTTGATTTTCAAAACGATCATCTCCTTCTCTTTTTTTTTTTTTGAAAAGAAAGATGACATTCGCACTCGTATACATATACGAATGAACGAAAAAAAAAAGTGTGGCTCACGTACCACATACAGTACGGCAGTTGGTTGCTCTTTGTAGCTGCTGACTTGCTGAGCATAGATAGCCACAAAGAACCCAGACCACAGATAGTCGTCTTTTGGCCTACTACGTAATCAGAGACCGTAACCACACTAGATGCAATTACAAGTGCACAGAACTTAGAAACTAAATCAATTCAGAAGCAGCAAAACTTCCAAGATCCATCTTAGTTTGAAGACAGGAACAATGACGAGCAGAACAAAACTACGGTTGACAAAATCTACTCCACTTTAGTGGGCTCTGGGCAGGGTTTACTAACCATACCCACATAACGACATTTGTTGTATTATTTGCTCGACCATCTATGCAGAGGGATATTTTCGGTGATTGCAATGGAGCCAATCCTTAACGGAGATGGCCCATCTAACAGTTTTACAGACGAAGCAACAAACCAAGATTACAGTGATCACGGCCGATCACCAGAAAGGGAAAACTTACACGACCTTTTTTCCTCTAGGAGTATAGTTAGAGCTTTGTTAGGCTTCTGAAAGGGGGGAGCTTAGTTGCTGGCGGCACTATTTGAATCTGCACTGGCCTGAGGCTGTGATGAAGGTAGGTAAGTCCAGGCAATAGCTGTGGTGCCAAGGGTTACTGCAAGCCCAACTGAACCCCAGAACCACTTCTGCCGCCTCTTACGCCCCTTGCGTTGTTGCCTTGACATCTCTGCAATCCACAAAAGCAAAGCAAGTGTCAATATACCGGAAAACAAAAGTATTCAGTAATTGCATCTTATAGTTAATGTTTCTGATACAATGCAGACCTCATTTTCCCCTCAAGCACAAGCAACCAACCGAAAATAGGATGAATAGATATTGAAGACGATAAACATGGTTGATGTTAGTTTGAACCTAGAAAACAGTTACGATATCTTCTGAATAATGGTGTCTGTAGCTTGCTTCATGCATATGTCACTTAATTTATCAAACACCCAACAACTATCTTCAATCAGCATATATTGCTCTAAAAGAAAAGGATGCACACCTTTGGTTTTGTTTAAGGGATGTTCCACCACGGGCGGCGTTACGTGTATGCCTGGGTATTCCAAGGAATACCCAAGATTTTGGTACACAGAATAAATACATATACTAGTATATATGTATAATCTATTTTTTAATTGGATCAAGATGGAAGAGCCAACAAACTAGCAGAAGCAAGCAGCCGAGCAGCTAACATTTGCCAAGACCCAACCACCTACCATCTGGATGGATTTGATAAGTGTTATGGACATTATAACATTTTGTCCATAGGCCTTGTTTAGTTCACCGCCTAAAAATTTTTCACCATCACCTCGAATCTTACGGCACATGCAGTCACACTTGCACATTTTGCGGAGTTTGCATTGCGAGACGAATTTTTTAAGCCTCATTAGTCCATGATTTGACATTAAAGTGATACATAACACTTGTGCTAACGATGGATAAATTAGGTTTAATAAATTTGTCTCGCGGTTTCTAGATATATAATCAGTTTTTTTTCATTAGTATCAAAAACTTCTTCCGACATCGCACGAAACATTCGACGTGACACTTTTCACCAAAACTTTTCGCAATGCTTCAATTTTTTTTTGTGCATTTGGCATACCCAGACATAAATTCCTGGCTCCGCCAATGAAGTTCCACTAACTAAAGTACATCATTGGCATCCCTAGCTTAGATTCTAAAGCCATATAGGGGGGAAATCACCATTTTAACAATACAACAAGTATTAATCACGGTCATTTTTGTTTTTGTAGATGTACAGAAATAACCAGTGGTGAAAAAGTTATTTACCGATAGCCTCTTGATTTCTTTGAGACATTTCCCTGTTTGCAGCTTCATAGTACTGGACCCTATCCGAGAGCCTTGCAATCTCAAAGTTCTTTGTCGCAATCATGGTTTCCATATCTGATTCAACTTCAGCACGAGCAAAACCCCGAGCAATGGCAGCATCTACAAGTTGTGAAACCATTATTTGCTGGCACAACTCAGCTCCAGGATCCACGCTTGAACCATCAGAATCCTCAGCAATACTTGGATTCGGAAGTGATAAGTCAATAAGTAATAGGTGGTGACTCAGATTCTTCCATTCCTGTTGCCAGATCTCAACTGCTTCTTCTGCTTGCGTCCTCCTCTCAATTTCCATCAACAGACTTAACCTCATTTCACGGAGGTCATCATCCATGCCACGTGAAGAGCGAGTTCCACCATCACTAGACATTTCTAAATTTTGGGAAATAATATTGGGTTAGCATATCAAGTTATCAACCACTAGATCTGAATTAAGCAAGAGGAATTTCTCAGCATAATGGAACAAATTAGCCAAAACTTATCACCATTTAACATTTAACATACCCTAAACAGTCCCATCACTTGGGGGACAAGAACTTAGCTCATGAAATTAGTCACTACTTCCTCTGTTTCAAATCATAAGACGTGTTGGCGTGTCTCGATGCAGTACTTTTACTATTTATCTAGACATAGTGTATAATGAAATTAGTCATTACTTCCTCCGTTTCAAATCATAAGACATGTTGGCGTGTCTAGATGCAGTACTTTTACTATCTAGACATAGTGAATCAAGTGCATAGCAAAAGCTATTTGTATCTAGAAAAACCAATAGTCTTATACTAGTTTGGAATGGAGGGAGTACAACGCAATTGAAAACAATCACCCCTGTCAATAACTAGGCCCTAATAGGAGCAAGAAAACATAGATGGGAGTGGACACACATACTGAGCAAAAAACTTGAAATTAACTGATACCATGGGGAAATCACATCCAGGACAACTTTGGCATAACAGCATTTAGCTGTGAGCACTATTGTTCTACGCTAAAGGATATATATATCATAAAAGTTTAACATGTACAACGAATCACATCAAAACACAATAACAAAACTTAAAAGTTAAATCCAAAAGCAGAACATGATACATCCTACATCTTAGGAAGTGACTGAAGACAAGGTTATTTTCTCCAACACAGTTGCTACATACGTAATTTTGTTTGTACGCTTTCAGCTGCTTTTTGATAGATAAGCTACTACTGTAGTGAATTGCAAATAGTTTGCAGAGTGCATCTGCTGGAAGTGTCTTGCAAAAACTATTAGACTCACTAGTAGGCTTATCTTCACTATTACTCTAATAGTACGATATCATGAAGACCTGGCAAAAATACAGATAAGAAAGGAAAAATAACTTAGCAAATAAACTGTAACAAACTGATATGTACCTTCAAATGCATCATAGAATTCTGCACCAGGTGTACCAACAGAGGTTCCAAGAGGTGAACTAGGCTTCCACCATTCAAAGATGTCACTCTCAGAATTTATGTGTGCCCCACCATTCAAAGGTCTTCCAACATTAACAGGCTTCACTAGTGCTTCAAGACTCCTCCGCTGAAACTCAAAGTCCAGCTGCTCATGCTCACTTTCAACTATCACATATCCCTTGCCCTTCTGTAACATTCCACATTTGTCATCCAAAGCCTCCTCCACACCACTGTCACCTTCAGCTTGACTGTTGCATTCTTGCTGAAACACAAACTCAGGCTCCTGGACTTGGACTTCAGACGGTTCACCAGCTTTGGGTGAAGCAGGCAGCATCACAGGAGGCTTTGGCTGGCTGTCCTCGCGCCTAGGATCACCCTGAGACAAGGTCCTGGCAAGGGAGGCTCCCCGCCTCTTATAGTTGATGAGGTATGGCGACCAGGTCCCCGGGAACGAGGAAGGCGAGTCCGGCAGGGCGGTGCTCTCAGGCGTGGCATAGAGTGATGCCGGCGACGTCTGTGTCCTGACAGGACACACTGGCACCGGTGTGGCCTTCTCAGGCGGCGGCGGCGGCGGAGGCTTGGAAACCGCCTTCTGGACATGAGCAGCCGACCCTGTCTCAAGGAAGCGATCCAGCACGTAGTGCGTGATGGACGGCATGGGGATTGAACTGCTGCAGGGGAATCACAGACGGTTTGACCTCCCTGGCATCAACGAACCCTGAATCGAAATTGACATGGTAAATTCGAGGTTAGAATGGAGCAAACCCTACTTGGAGAGGGGAGAAAAACATGCCACGGTAGAGGGATTTCGATCCAAAATATCCGGAAACTCCCAGAGGACCTATGACCCTATCCTTTTGGAAAAAAAGCCGCCGCGCACGAATCATTTCACCGAAAGAAAGAAAAAAAGGGGGAAAATGCTCAATATTCCTCACCCCTGAGCTGGACATGCAGGGAAAACAACTAGTTGAACGCTGCAGAACAATTTTTTCGGACTTCTGCAATGCTCTGTATTTTTGCACATTTTTTCGGTCATCAATCACAAAATTAGCAGTGGGTATCCTAGCAGACGAACGAATTGAAGCCCCTCGGGCGCGAGATCGCTCACCCAACAAAACACAAACGTCGAAGGACGATAAAATTCGGTAGAGCGTTGAGGTACCAGCACTCACCTAGTCACCTGACGGAGTCCGCGTGCTTGAGGTGCGACGCCTCCACCGAGAACAGGGGAAACCCTAGCGGAGCCAGCTGCGCTCCACCTCCTCTCCTTCCCAAGCCTCCCTCGAGGTCGAGGAAGAGAAGACGGCGTTGGCGTTTTTCTGCGTTTCCCCGCCGCAGCGCCTGTCGCGTTTGCGATTCGAATTTATGGGGCCGGGCAAAACAGAAGTAAGCGGCTGCGGCGCGAGGGGCGAGACGAGCCTGGGTGGCGCAGCCGGCCGCGGAAGGCAACAAGCTGTGGCGGCACAAGCAGTGCGATAGGGCAAGGGTGAGGATGACGGCGGAGGCGACCGATGTGAGGACGACGGCGGAGGCGGTCGGGGTGGCGGCGCGCGGTGGCGACGCCCCTCGCCTCGCTCCGTACGGGGAAACAGGGCCTCGACCCTAGAGCTAGAGCCTAGAGGTGGCGGATCGTCGTCTCCGGAAAAAAAGGATGGGGCCGGATCGGGTTGCCTTCCGCGAGGGGTTCGAAAGGGTGGTGGAATTTGGCCTAGGCCGTAATTTCTCAATGGGCTTGCCTGGGGAAACGGCCTTGAGGAGACCTGAATGGTGGCGGTAGGATGGACCGCAATCGCTTCGCGCTGTTTGCGGCCTTGTCGATGGGTTAAGTGGCCCACATCAACGGACCTGCTTTTTCTTTAAAAAAAAATCAACGGACTTGCTTATATTTTTTTAAAAAAACAAAGACATTGTGCAGTATCGTTTTTTTTTTCCAAAAGAAAAAAAGAAAATGAAAAACAGATTCACTGGACAGGCGTGTTGCCCGCCTCCTCTGTTCGCCCATTTTAACCGACACCGATAACAGTGGTTCCTAGTCTGTAGACAACAATCGGCAACAATATTACAACGGTGCACTTGGCCTGTTCACTTACTTTATTCTCGGCTTGTTTCAGTTATTCTTTCTCATAAAATACTACTAAATCTGTTTCAAATTGACGTTTGATTTTTTTTACACTAAGTTTGACCGTTCATCTTATTCAAAAAATTATGTAAAATATCATTTTTTGTTGCGGCTTACTTTATTAATATATGTTTTTCAAGAATGACTTAAGTTTGACTATGTTTGTATAATTTTTTTGAATAATATGAGTGGTCAAACTTTGAGTAAAAAAATTAAACGTCTTATAATTTGAAATAGAGGGAGTATTGAATTAGCCAAAACCAGTCCGCTTATCAACCAACACAAAGGGGGTTGCTATATGGTAATTGTGTTAATCAAAATATTAGCAGCATTCGTATCTCTAAATAAGTTTATTATAAAAAAGAGATTCAACAATCTCTCTAATAATATTGATTATGTAATACAAATACTAATATTTTTTATATAGATTTGATCAAACTTAAAAGCTTTTGACTCGTCAAAAAAACAAGAACGATATTTGCTCTCTCCGTTCTAAAAGATGACATCTTGGACTTTAAGATGTGTCATGTTTGACCTTTTGGCTTATTCATTTTTGTGTAAATAACAAAAAATAAATATCACTAAGAAAGAATCTCTAATTGATAAAATAATTCATAAAGAATGAATACAATTTATTTAAAATTTTAAATAAGACGAATTCTCAAACAAAATGTCCCAAAAGTCAAAGAAGTATTTTATTTTAAGATGGAAGGAGTATTTATTTTGAGATGGAGTATGTATAGCAGCACCATGGCTAGCTAGTGCAATCCACCTCGATGTGCGTGCGCAGCCTGTAGCTATCTGGGTTCGGGACTGGATCACCCTTCGCAGTCAAGCCTCCGGCGATGGCAATATGCTCTTTTGCAGCTCAGCTCGCTCGCTCTCTGTTGCCCATATATGTTCTCTTGCGCTCGACGTCGCAGGAGCGGAACCAGATCCAGATGGCCACTACACAGCAGTGTAGCTCTCACTTGAGCTCACAAGAGTCACAACTCACAAGAACTCCTATGTATGTCAATCCACATCAAGCACCAGTTCGATGTGTATATACCACTGGCCCATAACTATGGTGCTTCACCTAGTAGCAAGCTAGAAGATAGCTAGGGCCTTGTTTAGTTCCCGGAATTGGGAGCCAGAAACACTGTAGCGGAATTCCTATAGTATTTCATTTGTATTTGGTAAAAATTGTCCAAACTTTAATTAATTAGGCTCAAAATGTTTGTCTCACAAAGTAGAACAAAACTGTGCAATTAGTTTTTAATTTTATCTATATTTACTACTCCATGCATGTGACGATATTTTGATGTGATGGAGAATCTTCTTTTTGCATAGTAAAATTTATATATATAGAATGTGCACTTGTGCAGCTATCCACTGATGAATCCCATCACACACAAAGTCGCCTCCAAGTTCATTCATGTACCTGAGCTGAACTTGGGATGTGATTGGAATGTTTCATGCATACAGCAATATACAGGAAAACCAACTTTCGCTGTGTACGTGATGCATACGTGCATGCATCTTCTGCACACGGCTCTGTTTGACATTTGCAGCTACGCAAGCATATATACAATCAGATGTACCAAGATGTAAAAGATTGTCCATAGGGCCGGCCGTGCCCAAAGGCCAAAGGCGAAAAACAAAGAGGAAATTAAAAGATACCGCCGAAGATTGCTTTTTTCTAAGAACATGTAGGATAGATTGCAGCACCGACAGGAAAATTTAATGACCGATGGAAATTTTCTATTTCTCTGTGGCTTGATTCTGTTCGTGATTTCCTTGCAGCAAACTCATAATTTTTCTGTCGGTATTCGCATTTTTCCCCTGTCGGCCTATCAGTTTTGTACGGATAGGGAAATTTCAGTTTCCAGTAGTGAATTCATGTCATTGTATTAAAGAATAAAAAAATCCCCCCAAGTTTGTTTGAAAAGAGAAAGACCCAAATGTTGCATGCAAGGCGCCTAGCAGCCTCCTAGGAGTTGTGGACAATGAAGATTGACATGCGATGTGGACACATGCGACAAAACATTTGTTTGGTTGTGTATCAGTGACACACTCTGCCTCATGTAACTTGTCACTAGCCATATGTATGCCAAAAGTCCGAGATGATGATCCAATCATGGGGAGATGGTGTGATGTTGATGCATCATGAGTACATTCCTCGATTTTAGTGGAATGGCTTCATATTATTTACTTTTGAGAAATGAGGTGGTGATGAATCAACCTATTTCCATTTCACAAACCAACAAAAAAAAAAAACTAAAGAGTGAGATGATGATGGACTACTAAATTCCACAACTGAACGAGCAATAGGTCGAACCTAGGTGCAGATCCTCTTCATCATTCAAGAAAAATGGTACCTTAGAGATGAAAACACTTAAATGCAATGCATGACCTAGTTGGTTAGCTCGAGAGTGGTATCAAGAGGGCCTAAAGAAGGCCGACGATAACGTGTGCCTAACTTACATTGCTAGCTTTCTTATAGTGGAACTTGAAAATCAAGTATCAACTTAGAGTGCACGCTTTTTAAAATTTCATTTTTAAGATTTATCTGGTGCTATTCTTTTAGTGCTAGACGACATATCCATCGCTAGCGAGGCTGCCATATATGTAAACAGCTATGTTTGACAGCGTGATTTGCACCCAATAAAAAAAACTACAGATAACACTGGTCAAATATATCTTGAATAGCAGCTATTGATGGTAATGAGTATGGAGGAAGAACAGCTGGTTTACATCATGTATTCCACCCATCCATACTACTCTAAACCCTGATCATTTAAACCAGTCAAACATCACTAGCTTGTACTGTAGCTACTTACTAGCTATAAGCCACAAGAGCTGGCCATCAGTTACAAGTACTTCTTCTCTTGTCCCAAGCTTGTAACTTGCCAATTCCACCGATCTAAGATGACTCAACTACTGCACCTACACCCTTTTCAGTTGCAATTCTTGCGTCTTCCCTGATCACACGGTTCATGCTCCTGTGGCCCTTTGGTTTGTTCTCAGACGGCTTCTTGCTCGTCTCCGGGGCCACCGCCTCCTGTGAGGCTCTTCCGAACGCTGTCGGCGTCGTCGGCAGCGGCCGGGTCGGCGTCAGCCGCCGCCTCCTTCTTCATCTTGGTGTACTCGCCGTAGAGGTAGGAGGCGAGGCCCCAGGCACAGAGCGCGGTGGCGATGCCCTTCTCGGCGCCGAACGGGTCGCCGAACACCACGACGCCGCCCAGCACGTTCGCCGTGAGCACGGCGGTCATGCACACGCCGCTGTGGAGCGACGACGTCAGGTAGATCACCCCCGCCGTGCCCATGAAGCACGCCTGCCACGTCAGCACCAGCGTCGACACCACGACCCAGTACAGCGCCGGCGAGCCCTTCCAGCGCGCCACGTCGCCGTCCAGGCCGCCCTTCGCGGCCAGCCCGATGGCCGCCACCAGCGACGCCATGGCCTGCATCACCGCCTGCACCTCCACGGCCAGGACGAACCCGCCGGACACGGCCTGCCGGTACAGGAGCTCCATGACGGGCAGGTACGCGGCGAACAGCCCCGCCGCGCCCAGGGTGACCACGTACCCGACGAAGTAGTGCGCCGCGCTTCCCCCCTCGGGGTTCTCGCCGGAGTCCCCCGAGCGGAGCGCCAGGAGCACGGAGCTGATGGTCAGGAGCACGACGGCATTGAGGTTGACGAAGGTGAGCGGGTGGCGGACGATGATGGCGGCCAGCACGAGCGTGAACGCCAGCTGCGTCGACAGCAGCAGCGACGACGTCGACACCGGCAGGAACGACGTGCTGTACGAGAAGAGCAGGTTGTTGGCGCCCATGAGCGCGCCGATGATGAGGCATACCGTGAGGAACCGCCTCGAGAACCACGTGAACGGGCGCGGCGCGGCG
>DXKC01010942.1:0-10311 GCA_031170775.1 Cymbopogon citratus
GGCCTCGCCGGCGGCTCCGCCAGTGGCCTCTGCCCGCGCAGCCTTGGGTGGTCGAAGGCCGGCTGCAGGTGCGCCGCCACGCAGTCGATGACGTCGCCATCGGGGCTCTGCAGACAGACAGACACGCCGACAACCGAGGAAGAGAGGTCACTGTCAGTGTCGATCGTCATGGCAATGCGATCGGCAACAAAACAACAAAAACAGAGCAATGCAATGCAAGAGCAGAGGAGGAGGCGAGGTGCACGCACGTGCCTGGATGGTCCGGAGCGCCGGCTTGTTGAGCCTCTTGAGCAGCGCCTGCACCCTCCTGTACCGCCGGAGCTCGTCGCCGGGCCGGAACCTCTGCGTGTCGTTCTTCGCCGCGGTGGCCGTGGCCCAGCCGGCGGCGGCAAGAAGAAGCGCGACGAGCAGGAGGCGCACGAGGTGAGCAGCGGCGGCGCGAGACGAAGAACAGCAATAGGAGGCCACCATCGTCGTCGTCAGTGCGGCGTCGACCTGCTGATGACCGGCCTGTGAAACCTCCGGCAGCTGCAGTTGCAATTGCAAAAGCGTGGCTTGTGCTGTGGGCTGCTCACGCACTTCGTCTTCTCCCAAGCAGGCGAAGAAGAATACATTGGCCGGTCCGCTTCCGCCTGTATGTCACTGCTTGCCTGCGTGTTTGGGAGTTGGTGCTGCCGCCGCCGCCGCAAATAATCGAGCTGGGTGCCGGCCGGCAGCGCGCGGCTCTGAACTCTCAAGTGATAGCTAGCGGTGGCGGGCCGTCGTTTTGGTTTGGCCAAAGACGAACGAATTGAAGGAGCACTTCTCCTTCCTCTACGCAACGATATCTCTACTCGCTGCTGCTCTGCTTCTTCCAAGGCGGTCCCGAGGCGAGCACACCGGGGGCGCTATATAGGATGGCGAGAGCACTACTAGTCTTCCACTACCAGCCACCTATCTTTGGCTGCTTATCGATCATGGTGAGAGAGAGAGAGAGAGAGAGAGAGAGAGAGAGAGAGAAGAGAGGAAGCAACTACTAGTACTCCAGCAGTTTAGGTTTTTTTTTTTTTTTTGACAACATCCAGGAGTTTAGTTAGCTTTGCCAATTGCCATAGGGGGCCGGGCCGGGGCCGACAAAGCATGAGGCTTTGCAGCATGAGGCAATTGAGTTGGGAGGAGGAATAATTTACTCGGTCAAGGAATGAAAGCGTGTGGGTGTGCTTTTTTTGAGGGGAAAAAAGGAGGAGGGGGCGCCCTGCCCAACCCAACCAGGTGTGGAAGTGCCCATGCCATGCAATGGAGTGCTGCGGCTGCGCAAGCGCCATGCAATGAGTGGCGCCAGCGGCGGCATCATGCTCATGCCGGGTAGCCTGTTTAACTGGGGCCTGTTTGATTTAATCAATAGGGATAATAGCTACTTCCTCCGTCTCAAATTGTAAGTCATTCCAAGAATATTAGAGAGTCAAACTTTTTCAAGTTTGACCAAATTTATATGATAGGATAATAACATTTGTGATGTCAACCAAGTAAATTTTTCATTACTTATATTTTCATTATATACATATTTGATATCATAAATCATTGTAGTTTTTTCTAAAAGTTTTGGTCAAATTTAAAAAGGTTTGACTCTCCAAGATTCTTGGAGTGACTTACAATTTGGAACAGAGGGAGTACATAGCTGTTTTTTCTGAAGAAAAATATCTACTTAGTTGTTACTCCTAATTACTTCGTCTATTCTAAAGTAAATAACTTCTTAAAAAACTTAAACAGATTAAGGATGTCACATAAGACGCATTAGGAGGCAGTGCCACATGTTTCTTTACAATGCTTATTTGTTTTAGGACAAATTTTAAACCTTACAAAGTTTTTTTTTTTTGTTTTGGAAAGGAGTAAGTAGCTCCTTTGAATCCAAGCTAGCCCAGCTAATAGTCTAGCTAACTAATCGGTGGTTAAATAGTACCTGTCTAACAACTGTCTCGCTAGTTTAGTCATACCAGCTAATAACAACAGCTGATAGTGATAATGCCATTGCCATGGATGGACATACAACACACCACAAACTCATCACCTCCCAATCCCATGTCGTGTGTGTTATGTGTGTCCACCACTTTGCATGCACCAACCCAACCGGTTAAGAGACAAACAGGCAAAGCAGCAGCACCTGTGGTCTCGTCTCATCATACGCCGGGGATACTTGAAGGATGGGTATGTAGGCGAAAGGGGTATGCATACTCTTTGAGTATTTGGCATATTTGTAAATTGGCATGCATCGATCAATTGATGAGGTGCGAGCGGCTGGTAAAGTTGTTGTCCCCTCCTTAGCGAATCCGATGCCGAACATCTTTTATTTTCCACGATGCATGTCGACCACCTTCGCGGAGGAATTACTCGTCTATCATATAAAAAAACTCCATAACCGGTTCAATTCCTGAAATTCTCAATTGTCAATACATTACAGTGAGCTAGTATAAAAAAAAGGATTTCAATTTTAGAAAAAAGGCGTTGTAATCTATCTGAAACACGTATAAGATGTAATTAGCAAGCCTTAAGCTTTATTTGCAGCCATGAATCAATGTTCAAATTAGAAGCAAAAAGCAACTTTATTAACACCTCTAAACTAAAACAATGCTCCCTTAAGAATGCTCTTTTTTAATTTCATATGTTTTCCCAGTGAAATGAACTGATTTATGTCCAATTTATGTATAACTTACGTGAAATTTCTTTGGTTTCAAAGGGTCCTAAATCTGTGCAGCTTGCTTGACCACTTTAAACCCAGTCAATCTTCTGCAACACAGATGTTCTCATTGGACCTACAGGGCAAAGAAGGAATAGAATGCAATTAGTGGGGGCAGAGTCCAGTGGCTTGGCCTTTGGGTTGGGTCCCCTCTTCCACTGTTTTATTTGGCCGCTCCATTCTCTTCTTTTCACCCATCTCCTTTCCCTTTATCTCCTTCATTGGGTTCTGCAGGGAGCATGCTTGCTTGGCTACATGGCTATTGCTATTGCATTGCTTGCTGCCTTGCTCCTATGGCTGTGGCCACTCTACGCATCAGAACTCTCTCCTTTGCTGTTCATCTGCAGCTGCCTGCTACTTGGTCCTACAAGGAATGAAACTCTGATTGTCTGTCTCAGAGGTCCCCAGATCTCCATGTACTACCTTTCACTGCTTCCTAGGTCCTGTACACTTCAAATTAGTATTTTTTTTAACCTCTGCATACATGCATGGGGACAAAAAAAAGGGGCTTCTATTGTGCTTGTTTGCACTTGCAGGGCTAAAGGAATTTTCACCTCAGTGACAGAATGTAACTTTTTCGTGTCTTGGTGTGCCAAAGCTAAGGCATGCATGAATATGGAATGAACAGTGACTCCCAGGGTAGTAAAATTTGAAAAGCGTCCCCCCGGTGCCTCCGGCACTGAAAACGTTTCTTGTCCGTCCCGGGATCTGTTAAGTTTTTCACATTGTGCCTCTGGGTTTCATAAAAGGTTCAAAATAAACCTTCCATACGTGTTCTACAATGAGATAAAACCCTTTTCCTCGTGCGACGACTGAATTTGAAGAACAGTTAGTATCCAAGAAACCTCTATGCTGTGCCGGCCATCATAAACTAAGATGGTCTGAATCCAGTAGATCTTGTGCAGACATACTCCTAGAGCCCCCAGATCATGATACGGAGCAACAGTTTCTTGCTCTGCTTTTGGCTGCATCCAAGTACACCGTACACGCACGCATGAACAGGCACTCTGATCCTCTCCCAGAACTCAATCCCGTTTCAGCCTGCAGGCGTATCGAGCTTATATTACTGAGAGCTGATCTCTCTCGTAACCGTGCCATGAGCTTTACTGATGACTAATCTATTTTTACCTCCATCCACTGATCGACTGCACTAACCAGCAGCAGCAGAGGTAATCATGCCCTTCACACTCTGCAAAGCCCTTTGCAAAGCGATCGGCTAACGTGGGGCCTGCAGCGTATCTCACTGTCCTGGATTTTGAGAGCAGTTTTGTTTTCTTTATTACTCGGAGCACTAGCAGAGAAGAGCAGTGCTGGCAGCTCATCAGTTGCATGCTCCACTTTGTGTTGATTCAGAGTAAAGAAAACACCGAGTGCAGATCTAAGCCTGATTAATTAGCTGTGTTAATTATGTGTGCACCGCTGCATTGGCTGCCTCTTTCAACCGTGTAATCTATGCGCCCACGTCGTGTCAGACAGTACAGGATGATCCAGCACGAGGCATAGGTGGCAATGATGCAGTCACGCCGCCATGGAGAAATGGGGAGCCAGCAGCCATTTGACGTCACCACTTTATTTTCAATAATAATCTAACTAGGGATTATAGCCGAGCGTATATATACAGCTCTTTTGAGATAGTCACTTAGAGTATCTCCAACAGGTTGTACACATATAGATACACTACACAAATATAACTTCTCAAAACTTTTGTTATTAACAAATTAAACAACACCCGACATTCGGCGTGTTTCCATTGATACGTAGCAGGAAGAAAAAAACATTATCGAAATCTTTTATAAATTGTTGGACAAGTACCTTCTGGTTCTTTCATTTTTTTTTCTAAATTTTACAATGGTTGAAGAAACATATGGTCATCCATTAGGCGAGATTGGACGGTATGAGGTACCAATCTGAAAGTAGCCAACGATATTAAAATAGATGATATATTACCAAATTAGGTGGAAAAATACTGGGTACCAATCTTAAAGTACCCGGACTTCCCAACGTATATTCTACTATGTCTGAAGGAATGCCATACATGTCAGCGGTGCAGTGCTGCGGGAAGATCCAGCACATGTCGGCGGCCAGTGGCGGATGCAGGATGGGAGACAAGGAGGGGCTAAAACAATGAAGAAGTTGATTTGCTTGAAGATTTAATAGTGAAATTAAGCTTTTGCTACAGTAACTAGTGATGAAATCAAAGCTATTAGGGGGGGCTGGAGCCCCACCAGCCCCACCTTTGGATCCGCCACAGCGGCAAGCTCTAGCTCGTCGGTGCATTGAGGCCCTTCAGTACTGCTGCTTGACGGACTGACGGCACGCCGAGCTCCAGCTTCACAAGGTGCATCTTGAATTCGTTCCACGTGAGTGAGGCATCATGATCCGCAAAGTAAAAATGTTTTCGCTCAATCACTTTTGGAGTTCAAAAAGGTATAATTGTGATCGATCTGATACTTCTCGCGAAAACAGCACCCGCTGCTCCCTACTGTGAGCACGCACAAATACAACGTGCTGGCAGCCGTATTACTATACCCTTTATATTACGTACACTCCTCACTTAATTAATTAGAAATTAGAAAATAGAAAAGATGAAAGAACCTAGAGGTACGACGGTACTTTTCCAACCTATAAAAGATCTCGGAAAAACCATTATTTTGTAATAAGCTGAGAAAAAAAAACTAGGCGAAGTAAGCCAGAAAACTCATAAATTTTGGCATCACGTATAAATTTTGGCATCACGTGGGCGTAAATTCACCCCAAAAGGCCAAACCATTTTGTTCGCCAACAAACCGCGCGGTCTCTTTTTTTTGCTTAGCCCCACAAAAACATTCTAATTGTTACCTACCTAACCACTACGACGTACTGATTCTACATCGGCATGCCAGCAAGTTACTTTACAGAAGAATCGTGCATGTACTTGACCACCGGTAAGCAGATAGGTGTATTATTCATGCATGTGAGAGGAAGTTATACAATTCAAAGGATGCCATGATTGTGTCTTACCAAAGGTATGCTGGGTGTTTTCACACATGCTGATCCAAATCTATTTTGGTGAGGAAGAAATACTGACTTTGGTTTTGGACCCATTTGCAACAATGTGAAGATAAAAAATTCCTCATGTTAGAGTCTTGCAGTAATTTGGAGACTACTGCGCGATGAGCCTCACTTTACATCTTTTGGATTGTCCTCAATGTAACGTATGAATAAGAGTTTTTTTTTTCTTTCTTGTCGATCTGCACGAAAAAGGCGAAATAGATTGTCCAATAGGTTGTCAGTTGTATTGTTTTGGAGTATGTTACAAAAACAAGTCCAATAGATTGTTTCAACAAAGCCAAACAGATTATAAATTAAATTTAATTTGCTCTGTGTTGTACTGTATAATCTAAAAAAAAATTAAAGAACACATTTGCTGGATTTATCATGTGCAACGTATAGTATGTATGTGTAAAGGTGTGGACGTCCGTATATATATGCTGGATTTTAAATATTTAATAATGAAAGTTCTGCTGGCTTTGTGTAAAGATCGTTCTTTTGAGCAACGAAGATGCCACCAAACTCGACTACGATGATACTTGTTCAGCTCGGATGCGCTCACAATCGATCTTTATATCCAGTCCTTGCATTGGATACATGGAGTCCAAAAGAAGTTCCATCTATGTCATAGAGCAGAACCAATGGCCGGCTGTCCGGCAGCACCTCTGTCGCTCAAAACTTGAGCCGTGTGCAGTGTAAGGTTTTTAAACTTGTCATCAGTAGCTAGTAGGAAGGCTGAAACTGAATTGAAACTAAATCCCCCTGATCAGAGACAAATTAATAGCGATAAGAGGCATAATAACCTCAACTCCTCAAGAGGTCAAGTTGAAGGCTTGAAGCTGCATACATGAACGCAGAAAAGAAATCGGGGATGGGATGCCCAGCGGCCTGGATAAAAGAAGAAAAAAAAGAAAAACTGACTAAAACTTGGGATATATAGTACGTACTCGTTATCTCGATGTGTGTATGTGCTACACAGCAGCAGCAGGCACAGCAGCTGCTGTTGCTGAGCAGTGAGCACGCAAGTATCGTCTTCGAATTCCATTAAGTAGAGTCATCGCCTCATCGGTTCGAGGTCGATCTGCACGAAAAAAGCGCAACAGTCTTGGTTAGTAGAGTATACTTTACTTCGTCGATGTGGAGGTCGACGTCGTGCCACACCAGGAGGACGCCGGGGCCTGACAGACGAATTAATTGCCAATGTTTTTGACTTCTACAGTTGTAGATGGTAGAAAGCCATATGCATGCGGCCGGTCTCTTTATCAGACTTCGTACATCTAGTCGCCCCTAGCACGCTTAGCTAGCACAATCGATGCGGCAATTGATTGTGCTACTCAAAAAAGATTATCCCTTTTTTCCTCCTTTGTACAAAAAGAAACGGGAGAACTGAGAAATGCAAGGAATCTTAAGGTGTAAAGGGTACTGATCTCTTCTCTTTCTCCATCTCTAATCTTCTAAGATTACAAACTACCCATCGCGATCGTCTCCCGTGCGAGCGAAACCCTCAGCTCGATTCGCTCCCCTGGCAATAGTTGTCCCAAACAGACATAGCGCTGACATTGATAGCCACTTAGCCACTTCCCAAATCGCTCCTCTCTTCAGTCGCCCCGTCGTTGGTTGTCTGACGCGTCCGCACCGTACGTCCACGTCTATGCACGCAAACGCTCTCGTCCCCGGCGCTCGCTTCACCGTACCAGACTACCAGTGGCACGCTGCCACCCTCTCGTCGTGCCCGTTCACTACCCCGTGGAGGCCTTCGTACGTCACACCAAGATCCTGGCCACAGTGTCCCGCCGCGCGTCTTCTGTGTGCGCTAGCACTAGCAATCAGAAGAGAGTAGATCTTTAGATCCGTTTGCATTTGTGATTCTACGTTGGAATAGGGCAAATAAGGTTTCTAGGAAATACCTTTGTGTGACAGCTCACAATCTACACGGTGGCTCATCCATCATCAAGGAATGCAGTGTACCATCGTTTCTATATATTGCAGCGTCTTCACCAAGTGGCGGACAACATTGGTGCTACTATCGCCACTGGTTGGCGCCACCGCCCGACTCGCACGGCAGGCACTACATCACTCTGAACATGTCCAAATGTTAGATTTCTCAGGCTCCAATGACAAGCATGTACCAGAGTGTCATTGGTTACAGATTCTACACGATGTAAATCTGAAAGATGTAACAATTCTAGCAGCTCGTTGCTCCTAAATTTAATAAAGTTGTTTGTTGTAAAAAAAAAAAAAACTGGGCGGCCAGCTGGGCTTGTCACACAAGTTCAAAAGGAAAATTTTCTTAATCAAACTAGAATCCTATAATTTTTTTAGCTAAATATTTATGTATAATAAGAATCGTCCATGCTACTTTAAAACATTTGGTTCGGCTAATGCTACTAGCATCTTCAATAGTTTGGTAAATGATTTGACATCTTTCAAAATTTAGCAAAACAAATAAAATTTATTCTCCAACATGTTAGCAACCCGGATTGGATTGCAGAGAATAGAAGAGGAATCAGGGAAGAGGAGCAAGGAGCAAGGGATCGAGAGAGAAGATGAACAGTATAGGAGAGGAAGTAGCAATAGCAGATTAGGATAAATGTTTTGATTACAATATTCTGGATGCCTATCTCTCCCAGCCAAAGGGTAGATATACTACTCCATACACGGGCCAAGCCCAACATGATAAGAGGCACGCAGGCCCAAGTCGAAACCCGCTAACTATTATTACTATACTAGCCCAGGTACCTGACATTCTCCCCCGCTTAAGCAACAGCTTGCCCCCAAGCTGTTATAAGCACTGACCGATCTTGGTGGAGAAATGAAGTTGAGTCCCTTGATCCATCCAAGCCTTCAAGGATCTGCAACCAGCAAGTGATAGAACTGAAGTTGTAGCAGCCATAAAATCTGTCCAATGAGAATTAACTGAGATTCCTTGTCAGCTCCAGAGTAGCAAAAGGACGGCCATTGCGAAGCCCACTAATCAACACCATCACTGAAACTCAAAGAAACATGCTGATGGCTGATTTCACCGATGGTGTGCTGCTGCAGAACTGAAGGTTGGAGAAGCATGTGATGCAACAACACAGTACTAATATCACAGAAGGGCTTCATTGGAACAAAGTGTTCATGTGAAGGTGGCAGCCATGACTGAAAGCAAAGTAAACCACCATAGAAGCAACAGGAACCAATATAATGAAGCACCGGAAGTTCAGACTGAGCAGTAACTGACGGAGGCACAAAACCACCTCTTGCAATCCATGCCGTGAGTAGTTCAAATTCAACCAATGGTGCACCGGGATCCCAAAGTCTGGACGAGCTCTGGTTGAGAAGATCATATCCTCTGCACATTCCACTCACAAATGCGATGTATTCACAAATGCCAATTTGCCACTCTAGATATTGCTCCATCAGACTAAATAATTGGTACACCTGAATGCAGCAGCGAGACAACCCAACACCATGTAGATGCTGCCCAAGTGAAGATGAGCTGTGCATAAATGATATGAATTGGGTTCCTGGATCCCATACGATTCCTGACTTATCAAGGCCACATGCCAATAAGCTATCGCTCAAGCAATTAGTACTGTATTGCATTTCCTTCCTGGTAGTCAAGAAGCCCATGGCAAGCATCATCAACTCCCCACATGAGTCCACTGTCACAGACTGTATACGTATTTGTGCTTCTCTTTCAAAATTTTCAGAGTCAAGTAGCATTAGTGACTGCATTCCAATGACAAGCCTGAGAGATACTGATGAATGCCAAGCCCTTCCAAGATCCGAGCTAGGACTAGAAGACAACAATTGCTGCAACAATTCTTGTTTAGCCTGCCAGCAATTCTTAGCCTTTCCTCCTGCCACTCGAAAGTTCTGTCCGGTCACTGCAAGCAAGAAACACTGACAATTGCCACCACACTTCCGCTGTACCTGCTCTGGAATCAGTACACAGCCAGCCACATTCACAGATAGTAAGAACTGCCTATAAAGCTCTGCATCCCAACTACAATTGAATGGAAGCGAGAAATAGCTCTGCATGTTCAAGATATGCATGGGAGGTGGCCACAGTATCTCTGGAATGTGCTTAGACATTTCATCAAACACTTCAGGTGCCTCTTGCACGACAGAGATAGGCCCCAACGAAACAACTCCATTAGAGCCAGAAGAGTAGACGCTAGTGCTGTACCTTCTCGGCATTTTGTCAAACACCAAACGAGCGTCCAGGCAAGCCTTGCACTCGATCACCAACTGGCCACTGGAGGCGCAGTACCTTGCCATGATGTCGTAGAGCGCGGCGAGCTGCACGAGGTTGTTGCCGATGAGCTCGATGATGTTGAGGTCGGGGCGGACGTAGATGCGGCTGCTGGCGCCCAACTCGTCGGTGCCCATGGGAACGCTCCAGATCATGACGGGCACGATCTGCATCGCCGTCGCGGACGCAGAGGAAGGAACAGACGCGACGAAGTCGGAGGTGACCTTGAGCGTGTCGTAGGCAGCGGAAAAATGGTGGAGAAGGAGCAGATGAGGTCGGTGTCAATGCTCATGACAGCGCCCGTGTTGACGAACTCGCCGCAGGAGTT